>JACVVK020000262.1:82500-90000 GCA_018292915.2 Batillaria attramentaria
TTTGGGTTGTAGTTGTCGTAATTTTGTCTTGGGATGAATGAATCGACGGAGGCTGGTCAAGCCAGATGGCCCCGCCCTTTTTGCCAACATTTTTTGCCTTTTGGTGGTGTTTCTAGCTGTCAGTGCGTTCAGGTTGGTTGAAAACGAACTGTCACTAAAAATAGTCTGCATCTAGACTCACGCTATTCCTGGTGACCATTTCTTTATGAGGATGTGGAGGCCACGAACACGCATGGGTAGCCCTGACTAGCCTCATGGCTGCCGAACAAGATCGCTGAGAATTTTTTTATTTGGAAAAAAAGTCCATTCATTTGCAAGACAAACGTTGTCGCAAAGAAACTCGCGTCTCGTTCAAATTACAATTTTCTCGATTCTTCTATAAATCTTGATATTCTGCACTTTCTTTACGTTAACTGGTTAACTCTTAAAATTAGGAATTGGAAATAAACAGTTCAGAAACACAACTTTTATTCTTCGAGATTTTTTTGTCAACTTTATTGTTAAGTTGTTTCTCTATAGAGAAACAACTTTATTGGGACGGGCCAGATTTTGCTACGCGCAGCAGCAAGTTTCAGTGATACAAAACAAGACTGTGACGTTTCTCCACACAATACATACTTTCACGCACACAGTGACGTAACGAAATCTGCGTCATAGACACCTTAGGGTAAAATTTTCTGGTGTGTGTGTGTGTGTGTGTGTGTGTGTGTGTGTGTGTGTGTGTGTGTGTTAAATCAGGAAGCGGGTCCATTCCAGCAACGTGCCTATGCCGTTATAGAAGGATTTTTGTCTTCCTTTCTTCGCTTCCTTTTGTATTTAATTTTGCCTTTGGGTTTCTTTTGTCCTAGTCTGATTCAGGCCCGTAGCCGTGGGTTAAATTAACCTCGAGTTTTACATACGGGTCCTGATCACTAGAAGCCACTTGAAATGATCAAGCAGTTGTAGCCGAGTGGTTCTACCCCTCGCCCACTACTCTTTGTCCTCTGGCCAGCCCTACACACTAGTCGCGAGCAGACGCCTCGCTAACAAGGGAGGCGATCGAGCCCACCGCCGCGATGGCACATGCCGCAATTAGTTGTGTTTGTTTACCCGTGTTTACTGCCCAATAACTCCGTAGCCCGTTCACCTAGAGTCTTGCCGTAAACTGCAGTAGTTTCAGGAGAGTTTTTACTTTCTAATCATGTTTGATTAGCGTTATTTTATAGTATAAAAGGTGTATTTCGCCATTTTCAAACGCGTGGTCCCTGTCTTTACGGTCTTAAATCGGCGATCGGAAATTCTCTGTACTTTGGTGATGTTCCAAACTTATACCATCTTAAAGTAATTTTCACGTTCTTTCACCTGCCGTTTGTTTGAAGTTCCTAGCTGCTATAGAACGCCCGCTACGGGTGGATATCTGAGTAGCAAGAAACACAAATTCCCCCTCTAGCCGCGAATCTACCCCCCTCCAGCCATGCAGCCTAGGGTTGCTCCCTTTGCGGGCACACTTGTGCGCCTGCATAATCCCACTCGACACCATCACACAGTCTCAAGACAGACTTTTAGCAAATGATAAGCGTTTTTTTTTTTTTTTTTTTTTAGCATTAGTGTTAGGAGTGCTGTATCTCTGCTAACAGTGCTAAATGTATGCTAATACTACCATGTATGGTATGTTATGTTTATGGTATGTTAGCATGACAGAATATAAGCAGCGTTGTAGTATGGTTGAAGCAGAAGATTAGCGTCTCAATTATTGTAATGAGGTATATGCAAATTATCACGAGACACACTTGCGGGTATGCTGTATGTCTGCTAACGTCTGCATGTTTAAAGCAAAAGTTTACAATATCTGTAGCATGGCGGCTGAAACCCTGCTCACGTTAGCAGGATTAAAAGTATGTTTTAAGTAGAATTGTAGCTTCGGGCAGAGACAGGCAATGTTAGCAGGATTTGAGTTTTAATTAAACAGTTTAATGCTGAAACCATGTGAACATCAGCAAGTTCAAGCATATTGGATGTATGCTAACGTGTGTGTGTGTGTGTGTGTGTGTGTGTGTGTGTGTGTGTGTGTGTGTGTGTGTGTGTGTGTGTGTGTGTGTGTGTGTGTGTGTGTGTGTGTGTGTGTGTGTGTGTGTGTGTGTGTGTGTGTGTGTGTGTGTGTGTGTGTGTGTGTGTGTGTGTGTGTGTGTGTGTATGTGTGTGTGTGTGTGTTTGTGTGTGTGTGTGTGTGTGTGTGTATGTGTGTGTGTGTGTGTGTGTGTGTGTGTGTGTGTGTGTGTGTGTGTGTGTGTGTGTGTGTGTGTGTGTGTGTGTGTGTGTGTGTGTAAAAACGTCCAAAAACAGTCTGACGCCACTATCACGCAATCTGTAGCAGTCTTGCGCCAAGAGGAAGCCACGCCTTGCGTAATAGTGGTTTGAAGTGGCTTCTACTGGTGTGCAGTGGTTTGTTCTTTTTTCGCCAGTCTAATCATATAGTGGGCAGGAGGTGTTCTTGCTCGGGCTCTTAACAGCAAAGTGTAATGTTTGTGATTGTATTTTCTTCGAAGCATAATCCATAAGTGTACGCTTCACAAAACATACGTCACTTTTTCGGGGTCTCTAACTACCGGACTTTCTCTCTACGTTGTAAATAATTGTCTGACTAATCCTTGTATAACAAAAGTAATTATTCAAAACTAGCAAACGGAAATAAACAATTCAGAAACAGAACTCATTCTTACAGATTTTTTTTTTTTTTGGTCAGCTTTAATATTGTTTTGGGTGGTGTTGTTCAGGTCTTGGGGGTTTTGTTTTTGTTTGTTTCTTTTCTGTATTAGATACATCACAATACGCATTATCCGACTAAACGTACGCGTGAGATGGAGAAAGAGCCGTTGGACAGTCAATATTTGGCTCGTAAGTTAATGCACCGAGTGGGCACCAATATTTCTGCTGATTTCATTTTTTTTTAAAAATCGCTCTGAAATTTATATGCTCTCCACGTGTGCCTCAAAGACCTTACATCCAGACGCCAGGTTCCATACAGTGTTAACGCACAAACAGTTCATCTGACGCCAGTTCCAGAATCCAGTGCCCTCTCTCTCTCTCTCTCCTCTCTCTCTCTCTCTCTCAGGCGTTCTATATTGTGCATGCAGTTCAAGGTTTGTGTTTTGTTGTTTTGACACACACACACACACACACACACACACACACACACGCACGCACGCACGCACGCACGCACGCACGCACGCACACGCACACACACACACACACACACCTCATAACTTAAGCTGGTTCTGATTAGAAGACATTTTCTGATTACGTTTGTGCCGATGGCTGCCACGTGTATGCACGACCGTATTTTCACCAAGCCGAGCTCGCCAGAATTTGTTCTCGGTTCTTCACCTTGCGGGATGTTGACGGCACAAGCAGATTCTGATAAATAGTAGTAGCATTAGTGTCACAATGACATGACCGACATTGAAACTAACAACGGACTGAGTTGTGTGGCGGATCCATTGTTTTCTCCGTCTGCACATGCGTCCTGTTTACTGTACCACACTACAAGATGTTACGCAAACTTATGCGTAGTTGACTGACACAGAAACACAACCTCGTGTGCGCCCCGTGTTCAACACACCCGTGCCTAGAGTGTACGCCGTGAAGTAAGATATGCAGGCGCTATATTAACTCCATAATAATAATTAATTCCATCCTCTGTCATTGCCCTAAATGATTGCCTTAGTCAGGATTAAAGTGTAATGAAAAATGATACACTGGTGTGGAAGCACTCCAGTTAAACTCTTTACTTACCGGGTAATAGTATACCCGTCCTATGCATTGACATTATATATGAACACTAGTGAATCATCCCCAACGGTCTAATATCTTACCCTGTGATGTGTGTGGGTGGATGCGGGTGCTTGTGCGAGCTCAGAAGATAAGATGTGTGTGGATGAAGGATCTATATGTAGAGAGAGCTGTTATCTGTGATCTGTATTCTGTGTTAGGCCTGCCCCTCCTTTTTAACTGTTATTCTTAGTGCTTGTTTAACATAGTTTAATGTGAGGCAATGCCAGTGTTTATTCCCTTAAATTGTGTTTTAGCCAATGACTGAGTGTGTGAATTTGTATATGTTTTTTCTATGGTATGTTTGTGTATTCCAATTGTGTTTTATTATCAAGAGGAGCAAAGCAAATTCTTCTTAATTGTAACTAAGAAGCAATAAATCTGTCTTATCTTATCTTATCTTATAATATTTACCGTGCCTACGGACCGTTATTGCACTCCAGCATCAAGCCGGAGCGACAGTGGCGCCAATGCATTTGCTCGACGAATAGTTGTATGTCTGTATGGACGGTTCACGCCTCGCGACATGACTACGTGCGTCTTCTCTATACGGGCTAGATTCTGTACAACCTGACTGCTCGTCAGTCTCGCCTACTTCTTGCAACAGCATTATAGTTTTTGAGGCTCTGCGAGTTCATGGACGAATTTATCAGCGTAGCAGAGCTGCACAAACAAGCTATTACACAAGCGATGGCAGCACGTGTCAGACAGCCAGACTGGTGAGTGCAGTCAAGGACAAGAGCACCATAAGTGCTGGTCTAGAGTGGTATAAGACCAGCAGCAGTCGGGGTTTTCGTCACGTCAGACGCTCCATAACCTTAGCTACAATCGGACAACTCTCGTGAAACATCGAAACGCAGCGCGCGACGCGACACTGAAGTTCGGTGCTAGTTGCAGTCTTGTCCAGTGTGTGTTCTAGTGTGACGCTACACAACTTCTACATAACTATTGTACAGAATTTCTGTATTGAATTTGACAGCGAGGATCACGGGACCTTTCGGCAATGGGGAACTTACTTTACCTGTTTGTCGTCATTGGGACTATGATTGCTTCAATGCATTTTCAGGGTGAGTAATGTAATGTAAAATACTCTCTCTCTCTCTCTCTCTCTCTCTCTCTCTCTCTCTCTCTCTCTCTCTCTCGCTCGCTCGCTCGCTCTTGGCAAGCACACGTATTACTGCCATTAGATCCAAAGATCACGGGACCTTTCGGCAATAGGGGAACTTACTTTACCTGTTTATCGTCATTGGGACTATTGTTGCTTCAATGCATTTTGAGGGTGAGTAGTATAATGTAAAATACTCTCTCTCTCTCTCTCTCTCTCTCTCGGCAAGCACACGTATTACTGCCAGTAGATCCAAAGATTGTATGGAAAAGGACGTTAAACTCCCAAGCACCCACCCCCAAGATTGTAGATCCGTTGTTGCGTGAACAATAGCATGATTTTTAGAGAAACAACTTTATGGGATTGGTCCGTTCCTCCTTCTTCTTCGTCTTGTTTTTTTTTTTTTTTTTTCATGAACTACACTTTGCGTTTTTTGTTTGCTTGTTTGTTTGTTTGTTTTTTACTAGTACATTTCAATTATGGAACACATGCTAGTTTGGTAAATATTCCAAGTTCGTGTGCTTTCAAATGCATCATTGTGTGATTTACTTGAAGCATTTCGTTCATTGAATGTATTCACGCGGTTTTTTTTTTTTTTTTTTGTTTTTTTCAAGATTCGGCCATGAAATGCATTATTGTGTGAGTAACTTTACACAAATCAGCAATGAAATACAACGTTGTGTGGTTTACGTTTCAAGTGTCGTCCGGGTTAGAGTGGACGTCCTCCAGCCTGCCAGACGGGAGCAGGGTAGAGGCGTGTGTGGGTGAAACGGCGTCCTTCCGCTGGGAGTACACGGCGTCTGGTGACGAGACGGTGACGCATATTGAGTATTACAAGATAACACGTGAGTTGTGGCGTTGTATGATCAAGTTTGAATTTATCAACCGAGCATTACAGTGTCACAGGTGTGTAGAAACAAAGCACATACACAACGGTCTACCTGAAGCTTTCAACACACACACACACACACACACACACACACACACACACACACACACACACACACACACACACACACACACACACACACACACACACACACACACACACACACACACACACACACAACGGTCTACCTGAAGGTCCCAAGACAAAAAGCACACACACACACACACACACACACACACACACACACACACACACACACACACACACACACACACACACACACACAACGGTCAACCAGAAGGTTCCAAGACAAAAAGCGGATTGAAGACTTATCTAATGAATGCACATCCTAGTGTACTAATGAAAGACAATCATAGCATTACGTCTTTGTGGATGTTGCATGTTGCCTTTGTCGCAAAGTCTAGTGTTCAAGTCCTTCATTTCTGTGTCTGTGTAGAAGACGGAAAGAGAATGCTGGCGACCTACGTGGCCGGGCATCTGCTCAAGTTCCCGTCTATCCCTATTACTGTGGGATTTCTCCCAAACGCCGGAGTTGAGATCGGCAACTTTACTTGGGATGACTTCACCGTGTATCACATCACGATCAACTATAGACGTGGCGGTTTGTTCTTGTCGGCCTCACGCTCGGTGACTCTTGCACTGCCAGGTAAAAAGTGAATTTGAGGCACACGTTAAATAATTGCTGCAATCTCCGAGATCGACGTGGGCGTATGATGACGATGACAAGAGAATGAATCGTGAAGATATGTCCAAAATTAGAACATTTTCCGGGCTGTCGTTGCCACAGTTAGAGCCCAAAATGGACGGATACCGCTTGCTTTCGACCAATACAATGATAATAATGATAATAATAATAGTAATGACAGTATTTATATAGCGTTACAGTACTTATATAGCGTTACAGTACTTATATAGCGTTATATCAGTTAATAACACCTCTAAGCGCTTAGAAAAAAAAGGCCACAAGAGGCCACAAGTCCGTTACCAGTCACTTGGGACCGGCCACCGCCTCTCTCTCTCTTGTCAACATATCATTATTAATTGTTGTGTTCACTGGGCAGATACACCAGTCCTTGCGGCCAATCGCCTTGTGGCCTCTATTCAACCCGAGCCTGTCACTGACGTCACTACCGGTCAACGCCACGTGCAGCTCTCGTGTGGCCAGTTCCTGAATCTGGGAGGAAGACAGATATCGGTGATATGGAGGGTGAGTAACTCAGATGTTTTATCACGCGCCCGTTCGCTCTTGTATATCTCACCTCAGGATTGTTGTTGTCTCCCCTGAACGCATATAGTGACGCCTGTGCTTCAAGTGAGGAACAAAGTTGCTTCCCCTGACTCCGGTGTGTGTGTGTGTGTGTGTGTGTGTGTGTGTGTGTGTGTGTGTGTGTGTGTGTGTGTGTGTGACGTGGGGGGGGGGGGGGGGAGGGTGATTGCTGTTACAAGCGAAGGTGTTTGAAGCGAAAGAAAGGTGAGTGAAGTATACGTATCATGCTTGCATCGCGTCGCCTCTCAGTTCATTATCTCGACTTCGCTTCGATATATATTGATCAATTTGCTAAGATGTAATGTTTTGTGAGACTTGTCGGTTCAGGATTTTATTGCTTAACGATTTTGCTAACCTAATGCTAAGTACAGATTTCTTCCAAAACTCTGAAAGTACATGTATAAGCATCAT
>JACVVK020000262.1:95000-147500 GCA_018292915.2 Batillaria attramentaria
GCTTGTATTGTAAGTAGCATATTTCGAAATATTTCAGACTGACTGATTCGTCGAATTTTTAACGTGTTTGGGTTGTGGTTTTCGTAATCTTGTCTTGGGATGAATGAATCGACGGAGGCCAGTCAAGCCAGACGGCCCCGTCCTTTTTACGAACATTCTTTACCTTTTGGTGGTGTGTCTATAGCTGTCACTGCGTTCAGATTGGTTGAAAACGAACTGTCACTAAAAATAGTCTGCATCTAGACTCACGCTGTTCCTGGTGACCATTTCTTTATGAGGATGTGGAGGCCACGAACACGCATGGGTAGCCTGACTAGACTCATGGCTGCCGAACAAGATCGCTGAGAAATGTTTAACTTGCAAAAAAAGTCCATTCATTTGCAAGACAAACATTGTCGCAAAGAAACTCGCGTCTCGTTCAAATTACAATTTTCTCGATTCTTCTATAAATCTTGATATTCTGCACTTTCTTTACGTTCACTGATATTCTTAAAATTAGCAATTGGAAATAAACAGTTCCGAAACATAACTTTTATTCTTCGAGATTTTTTGGTCAACTTTATTGTTTTTGTCCATGCGTTTGTCGTTTTTGTTGTTTGTGTCGTTTAAATCACCTTAACGCACACACACGTGACAAAAGGATAGCTGAAATGGTGAAAAGCGTTGAACGGCCGTAAGTTCGAACACCGACTGCGAGCCAATACTTAGGTTGTTTACTAAGTATTGCCTGCGTGTTTTGAAGAAGCAGGCTAAAATACTAAAACAACACGAGCATCTACTGGCCATTTTGACAGCGGAAGCAAGTTATCTATGAAAGAAAATAAAAGCAGAAACAATTCCCCTGACAATCAAAATGGTTACACTTCCAGTGCCAGGAGTGTACGAGTATCAATCAATCAATCAATCAATCAATCAATCAATCAATCAATCAATCAATCAATCAATCAATCAATCAATCAATCAATCAATACTTTATTCATTAGCATGGTATGAGTATGGTTATAGCCACTGTGTATATGAATTGTAGTTGACTATTGTAAGTACAGTTGTGTTGGAAACTCGCTCTCCGGACGATGATGCGTTGATCAATACACAGCCGCCCTAACACCGCCACCCTTTGCTGGGAACAGGATGTGTATAGGTGTGTGTGGCACAGATTGTGCTACAGATACAGAGATCATTTCAGCAGCCACTGGTACACAAGGTAAACAATACACACGTGTTACTGCGTGATAACACTAGACTTGTGTGTGGGCGGTATCCACACTCCATCTCCTATTGAACCGGACATGTGAAGCTGATAGAGAGAGGGTGGTGAATCCTGTAACCATAACGTGAAAATGGAAGTTTCAATCAGTTTTACCGGTCGATACTGAAAATGTTAATTTGACTGGTTACATTTTGTTGGGAAACAAAGTTTTCAACGGTAGCGGAGAATGACAAAGAAAAGGATCATGGTTGTGTGTTCATATCGGCTTTTCCAGCTTCAGTTTCAGTAAATGCTACATCAACACACGCACGCACGCAACGCGCGCACACACAACACACGCACGCACCCACGCACGCAACGCGCGCACACACAACGCACGCACGCACTCACACACAACACACGCACGCACGCACGCACGCAACGCGCGCACACACAACACACGCACGCACCCACGCACGCAACGCGCGCACACACAACGCACGCACGCACTCACACACACCGTCCTGCTGAGATTCTTACTAAGTGAAGGCAGCATAAGATGAGTATCGCAAAATTTCAGTGTATGCTACAGTTTTGTGTTGGCGACGCTTCAGCAGTTAGTCTGCTGTCGTTAAAGCTTAGAGCTGCGCTATGTCGAGCAAAAAGTGATGCCAGTGCCGTGCGCCTGCCGGCACGGTCGGACTTGGGGCGAGGAGGGGGGGGGGGGGGGGGGGCACGGTAAAGGGCGGGACCACGCAGCGATCAAAAACAGTCAAGGGTGGGTGGGTGTTTGGGGGTTTAACGTCCTTTTCCACCACATACGGGTGATATCAAAGACGGGGCAACGATGAAAAAGCCAGCACAAATATTTGGCCCCAGCCGGGATACGAACTCACGACCCGAAAACAGTCAAAAAAGGGAACATTCTGAGAGCAAATCCAGACCGTGTAATAAATCAAACAACGGAAACAAGATGTGAGAGAATAAGTCAAATGGACCAGAACAGGTACTTACATAAGCATGGAATCAAGTTTGTAAAAACTGAGGAAATCCGCTGCTGCCGAGCGGACTGAAGTCTGTCTTTTAAGACTTCTCATCAACGTTTCCAGGCCTTCGACAGTGTAGACAGAGAGGCGCTGTGGAAGCTGCTAAGGCACTATGGAGTTCCCGGGAAGATCATCTCCCTGATCCAGTGCACCTACAAAGACATGAGCTGCAGGATTGCCCATGCCGGCCAGTTGTCAGAAAGCTTCGAGGTGAAGACCGGAGTCCGCCAGGGATGCCTGTTGTCCCCGTTCCTCTTCCTCCTGGTCATCGACTGGATCATGAAGACCACCACAACAGGCAGGAAAAACGGGATACAGTGGACACTCTGGACGCAGCTGGATGACCTCGACTTTGCGGACGACCTGGCGCTCCTGTCTCACAGCCACAGCCAGATGCAGGACAAGACTACATGCCTGGAAGCCACATCAGCCGGAACAGGGCTCAAGATCAACAGGAGGAAAACCGAGCTGATGAAGATCAACACCACTGCCAACACACCAGTCACAGTCGGTGGAGAGTTCATCAGGGAGGTAGAGTCCTTTGTCTACCTGGGGAGTGTGGTTGATGGACAGGGAGGCACAGACCGAGACGTCACAGCCAGAATCGGCAAGGCAAGGGCAGCAATGGTCATGCTGAAGAACATCTGGGCATCCAAAGTTGTCAGCATAAGAACCAAACTTCGCATCTTCAACTCCAACGTGAAGTCAGTTCTGCTCTACGGATGCGAAACATGGAGGACAACGAAGACGATGCAGCAGAAGATCCAGACATTTCTCAACACCTGTCTGAGGCGCATCTTCAACATCCGATGGCCAGAGAAGATCCGGAACGAAGAGCTGTGGGAGCGAGCAGGGCAGGAACCAGCGTCCAAGCAGATCCTGCGGAGGAAGTGGGGCTGGATTGGACACACCCTCAGGAAGCCAGCATCCAGCACCACACGCCAAGCCCTGACATGGAACCCACAGGGGAAAAGGAAGAGAGGCCGGCCTCGCAACAGCTGGAGGCGGGACACTGAGGCAGAGTTATATAAGCAGGGTACCAACTGGACTGGAGTGGCAAGAATAGCCCAGAACAGAGTGCGATGGCGAAGGGTTGTCGATGGCCTATGCTCCACGTGGAGCCAGGGGCCTAAGTAAGTAAGTAATCAACGTTTCCGCATCACTTCTCTCTCTCTCTCTCTCTCTCTCTCTCTCTCTCTGCATTTGGCCTGTATTCTGTAACATGGTATACTAGTAACGTCCGAATGTGTATGGTCTGTTCAAATGATCATTTATGGTCACGCGTAGGCTGCTGATTCTGTGTGTGTGTGTGTGTGTGTGTGTGTGTGTGTGTGTGTGTGTGTGTGTGTGTGTGTGTGTGTGTGTGTGTGTACATGTGAACTTCTAACTGGTATAAATATTCCGAATCGATTAGTTGTTTTTCCCTCGATATATCTTGGTGTATTTATAAACAACTCACTTCCATTGTATGGACGAATGTCCGATCAGTAAAATAACTGTCTGAGTCTGAGTCTGAGTCTAAGTCTGAGTCTGTCTCTCTCTCTCTCTCTCTCTCTCTCTCTCTCTCTCTCTCTCTCTCTCTCTCTCTCTGTGTTGAATACACAGATCAGGTAGTAGAAAAAAAAAATGCACAAAAAACAAATCGGAAATAATCTTGCTGGACCGGGTGTGACATTCTTAATTTAAAGAAAATGAAACTTTGAATAAAAAAAAAAAAGCAGAAAACAATGACGGGAATTTGACATCACTGTTATAGTATTTACTGCTTTGTCAGTCGGCTTCGTCATTGTGTACAAACGTTTGAACGCTGCTTCTTCTCCTCCAGCACTATGTCCATCCTGTAGTTGATGTTCTTGAGGAGATAGGATTAAACAGTTCAAGCCATCCTTACTAGCGCGCGACGGCTTCACGCTCGACCGACTGCAGTTTCACTTCGACTAGCTAGTCTAGTCTACGTCCTACTCAACACTGTGAGCAAGTTTCATAGCGCCGTAAAGGTTAACAACAGGTCGACAAATCACGTGAATAGATCAGCCAAGGTTAAAGATGTCTGCTAGAGGACACCCCCTCATTCCGACCCCCATCCCTGCATCCCCGCCTACGCAAAGTGTAGCGTGCTTGCAGTTTTTAACCACTCACGCATGACTGTAATCCCATTAGCCAAAAAAGTTCATTGCCGGCTTTGAGCCCAAGGGGCTTTTAACGCCATAATACATTATAAATACATAATTACATCTCCACGGACGGCTAGCTATGTCAATATGTACATATAATCAACATCGCCCTCACTACACTACACTACACTACACTACACTACACTACACTACACTACGCGGGTGATTGACATCGTCAACGTGTACCCTGCTTCTGTCTGATTGGATGATCTTCAGTCTTTATACGCCTTGTGTTCACGTCAGTCACCCGTATCAGTCAATATCAGTCGCTTCACCCAGTCTCACTAAGATGCCTGAAGGGACGAGTGACCACAAACTCAAAATTACAGCGCTCTAAAACAGAAAGAGAAAGTCGATTGCGCTTTTATGGGGGTTAACTTCAGGAAGCCAGGAGACTGAGATGGACAGTCCAACGCAAAAATCACGATTTCTTTATCAACTACATTTCCTATCTTTCCAATCGCTTTCAATGTTAAACGGACACCATGAGTTGAATGCACACACGCCTTTGATATGTGTGAAAGCAGAAAGCAAATGGCTCTCATACTGTAGGACTGAACAACGTACACACATAGACCATCGTGCGGCAATAATACAAGTCAACCACATACAATCGATTCTATGCAAACATCTGTCACACAGCTGAACAATGTGAAAAGCTTCGAAAGTGGTGTACACATTTATTGTGGGGGAATATTTTGACAGCCTAAAAGCCTTTAAAAGCATCTAAGTGGAATAGGCCAGAAAAAGATGTATTTTTGTTTGAGAATTGGATGATCATTATGGACATTTATTCTGATCTGGACAGATTTCGGGAAGAACGAATTGGTAATATGTATTAGTACGACAGATGGAGAGAAGTGGTCTTGCTAACACTTAGTTTCATGTGATTTAGTCCAGCGGCCCCACGACACAACCACCATCACCTGGTGTGTGTGTGTGTGTGTGTGTGTGTGTGTGTGTGCGTGTGTGTGTGTGTGTGTGTGTGTGTGTGAGGGGGAGGGGGGGGGTGTATGTGGCTCGTAGACTCTGTGAGCTGTGCTGGACAGGGTCACCAATACCAGACATTAGGCGAGAGTCCAACTAAGAGTTGCCATACATTGAATACGAAAACGGACCCAGGTCTCCAGAGAATGGAAGAAGAGACCTAAAGCCTCCGTCTCTGACTCACTGTCTACATTAAATCTATATATTTTGCCCTCTTGAGATTCCTCTGAAGTCTTGTGTGTGTGTGTGTGTGTGTGTGTGTGTGTGTGTGTGTGTGTGTGTGTGTGTGTGTGTGTGTGCCATTTTGCATTTCATTGTTGTTCGTTCTCCGAGCTGCCTCTCCGTCACCGGGGGAGCCGGGGTTGTCGAATGGTAGAGCGTTGGACGTCTAATGCTCGGGTCGTGAGTTCGATCCCGCCTGGGGCCAAATATTTGTGCTGGCTTTTTCATCGTTGCCCCGTCTTTGATATCACCCTATGTGGTGGAAAAGGACGTTAAACCCCCAAACACTCACCCCACCCACCCCTCTTCGTCACCGATGCCAAGAAGGGGATGCACATGGGTCTCCAGCCAACGTGAACAGGGGCTACTCAGATAATCTACTCGAAGATGTAAAACCCCGACTGGCCCGTTAAGCCACTGCTTACTGCTGCAACCCCGCGCAGAAAGAATAAACAAAGAAAAGACAATGAAAATCTGAAAGCTCTGACTGAAGAAGTGAAACCCACGTTTACGTAAGATGTGGACTATCCTGAGCAGCAAACGTAATTTTCAAATCCAACCATGGGATGTGTGGGTTTTTAAGTTGTTTCTCTATGTTCGAAACTTACGACTAACACAATATTAACAAGGCATTTCTAAACCTGGTCCGAAATTTGTAAATTAGACGTAAATAGATCGTTCCTCGCTCTCTCACTCTCTCTCCTGGAGTTTTGCTACCGGTCGTACAAACACGCCAGTATAATGATCAAACCGCCTAATTAAACATGCTGTATGTAGAATGTACTTTCTTTGGAACCTAGGCCAGTGAATATAAACTCAGTAAACGTTAATTCACTGGTTCGGTCTCCTTATCTATTACAAGTACGAAATTTTCTTTCACTTCGAGGTAGAGCCGGAATATCCCACGACTGTGTAACTAGACTTTGTACAAAACAGTCAAACTACCAGTCGGCAATACACAATTCCAACATACAATCGATCCTATGCAAGCATCTGTCACACAGCTGAACAAAATGTGAAAAGCTTCAAAGCACTTATTTGGTGTTGGGGGGGGGGGGGGGGTATTTAAAAGCCTTTAAGAGCGTCTATGTGGAATGGGCGAAAAATATGTAAATTTGTTTCGGGTTTGGGGGGATTATTATGGATATTTATACTGAACTGGACAGATTTCAACGACAACCAAGTGAGAATATGTATCAGTACAACAGCTGGAGAGCAGTGGTCTCAATGACTCAGGTTTCTGTGTTTTTCAGTGTCGATCAGCTGCCCCCCCCCCACCCCCCCCCCTTGTGGATTAGTGTGTGTGTGTGGGGGGGGGGGGGGGTGCGAAGTATGTGGCTTGTAGACCCTATTAGCTAATCTTGATAGGGTGACCCGTACCAGACAGGTACATCAGGCGAGAGTCCAGCTAAGGTTGGGTGGGGAGTGGGTGTTTGGGGGTTTAACGTCCTTATCCACACATACGGGTGATATCAAAGACGGGGTAACGATGAAAAAGCCAGCACAAATATTTGGCCACAGTCGGGATACGAACTCGCGACCCGATTAGAAGTCCAATGCTCTACCAATCGGCCACCCCGGCTCCCCAGACCAGCTAAGAATTGTCCTACATTGAATAATAATAAGAAGAAGAAGAAAAATTTGTATCTGATAGTATGACTCACGAAACTGTCTCTCAGTGTCTTCCCGGTAAATTTTTGTAGTTATCAAATCAATCTCTCTCTGTCTCTCTCGCTCTCTGTCAAAGTCTTCCTGAAACAATTCCTATAGTTATCAAATCCCCCCCCCTCCACCTGAATACAATTCCGTTAGTTGTCACCCCCGCCCCCCCCCCCCCCCCCTACACACACACACACACACACACACACACACTTTCTCTCTCTGGTAATATAACTCACGGAACGTTTTCTCTCAAAGTCTCCCTGATGCAATTCCGTTAGTTGTCACCCCCCCCCCCCCCCCAATTTGTCTTGATATATATACATGTTCGAATTTGCCAATGGTCGAATGCGTAGCTGCATGAACCCTTATGTACACATGTAAAAAAAAATGAATTAAAAAAAAAAATACACGGATGCGTGGGTGCGCCACACGGGAAAAAAAAAAAAGGGGGGGGGGGGGGCAGGTGTTACGAGCGTGGCTGTATGTTTTGTTTGTGTTTTGTTTGTATGCTGAAAGATAACAGCTGTATTGTTTTTCAGAAGTTGGTGTGAGACACAGATATGTTGCTGTGTTTAGTTCATATTGGGTTTTAGTAATGTAAATCTGTTTTCCGTGATCCAGAAGTTTTTATTGTTTTCACGAAAACTCAGAAGTGGTGACCTTGTTTTGACTGTAGCTCATCTCGCCTCCGGGTGTGTGTGTGTGGGGGGGGGGGGGGGGGGTACACATTTAAGGTCAAGGTCTGAGTCGCCCGGAAATTTCGTGCAAATCGCTTTGTAAGGAGTTGTTTACCATTAGAAGTGGTTATATAACGCGCCTAGATTCGGCGGGCGGGTACTCGATAATTCTGGATTCTTCTTCAATGAGGTGATTTACGTACTTATTTTTGATTGGTTCCTTCATAATAGAGGTTCAGAATGTGCTTGAACGCTATGACTGTATATAAGACTCTGAGATGTTTGTGTGCGTGTGTGTACGAGAGAAGTATACATGTGCAAAGCTTGAGAGTGCAGTGTAACACCAGAGAAGTGCTGTAATAAACCTCCACACGGTTATAACTTTTCTACATGCTCACGAGTCTTTTGTGAGTGAAAGAGAGTTTTTACGCAGTCAGTGTAAGAACTCGCTACGTGAGGAGTGTTCGCCTGTGTGTCACCGTACACCTCGGTAAGACGACGGGCTCTTCTACCACGTAACACCAGGTCTCCACAGAACAGAAGACGGGACCTGAAACCTCCGTTTCTGAGTCGCTGTCCACATTAAATCTATATGTTTTGCCCTATGAAGATTCATCTGAATTCGTGTGTGTGTGTGTGTGTGTGTGTGTGTGTGTGTGTGTGTGTGTGTGTGAGCGAGAGACAGAGCTTACAATCCAACATTTGTGTTTGTCTGTCTTCAGGAGAGAGTGCATCAATACGATAGTGTTAGTGGGGTTGCAGAAAAGGATTCTTTCCTCATCCTCATATTAATTTGGACAAAGATCATTTCAGTACCAAACCCCTGTAATTTGGAATTCTCTTCCCCAGTGCATTCTGATTCGCTTGATTTCAAAGCCAAACTGAAAACCTTGTTCAGACTGTCCTACGACTAGTTTCACCACAGATCTTGATCCATTCTGAGCCCTGTTGCTGGTGGAATGGCAGGGTGTGTGTGTGTGTGTGTGTGTGTGTGTGTGTGTGTGTGTGAGCGAGAGAAAGAGCTTACAATCCAACATTTGTGTTTGTCTGTCTTCAGGAGACGGTCTCACCAGGAGTCCTCTCGACCAGATGGTGGCATCGCCAACAACCACGATCAGGACAGCAGTAAGTGCATGTACGTTTCACTCGGGCTGGTGGTACAACACCTGTCACCTACGACTTTCGGGGTGTTTTTACCTTCCCACTATCAGGACAGCGATGACTGTGCGGGATGATGTCTTTGAGGCCCTGTCTCAATGGGCCCCCGTCTTATTGGACCCCCGTCTTATTGGGCCCCCGTCTCATTGGGCCCCCGTCTCTTTGGGCCCCCATTTTTCAGTTACCATGTAGAGACGTTTCTCAAGCTAAGAAACTTTTGTGAACCTGGCAGGTATGAAATGTGCAAGCTCCAGAAGGATGAATTTTGAGTGCATGATCCATTATTAATGCAAAACAGGAAGGAGAGCCGGGGTGGTCGAATGGTAGAGCGTTGGACTTCTAATGCTCGTGTCGTGAGTTCGATCCCGGCTGGGGCCAAATATTTGTGCTGGCGTTTTCATCGTTGCCCCGTCTTTGATATCACCAAAGATCTTGGAAACATAAAGATAGTTCACTTACCTCCCTTTGAGGGACAACGCGTAAGAGTTGTCTGCGCGCATTAGAGCGCATCCCGCAGATCTACGCAGTAATGGCAGTATGGCAGAAAGCCAGAAACCAAGCAAAAATTCGGGCGTGCAATGGTGTGCAGCGCCGAATTGCTGTCAGAAGCGAACACCAGGAACGGGGAAAACCTTTCTTTAGATTTCCCCCTTGAAAAATAGAGGTAGGTATGCCTACGATATCGAAGTTGGAGCCAAGATCGGTATCGAAGTTGGAGCCAAGATTATGTTTTCTCCCAAACATAACACACAGCATCACACGTGAAAACCAAAATCGCCGCATCCACGACGTGTGACTGGCGTAAATTTAGTATAGAATCCGCATGCTTGTAAAAAGTCTCTGTTTGTTTGACCCAACCCTACACTAGCCGCCGTAAAACATTTTAACAAAATAAACAAAAACGAAGATGTCAGCGACTGACAGGTGGTCTCCCCCATGTATTTCGCATGTGTCTTAGGCCTATGGAAAACATAAGTACTTTCAAAGTTCCGGAGGACGAACGAAAGATCTAGTTTGGCTTTCACTGCTGTACGTAGGCTACGTAGTGCATTTCGTTCGATGTGTTCAAGTAAAACTAGTACGGAACACAGAAAGATCGAATGTGCGAGAGATCCAAAGATGGACGCATCCGCTGAATACTTCCTGCTAACTCAGCATTAATCATATCTGCGACCGACGAACCAGCAGAATCTATGTTGTGATATGGTTTTACAGAATGAAGTTCAGCCGGATGATTTTGTTCTCTCTCTCTCTCTCTCTCCGTGTGTGTGTGTGTGTGTGTGTGTGTGTATCAGTGCAACGTGCCGCTAGCACAGTTCAAGTCAACGTTATGTGTAAAGTTAAAAAAAAACAACCACCGCCAACAAACGACAAAAACAACACCAAAACCTGATGTCTGCGCCTGCCACGTGTGTTTACTGCTGTTGTTTACACTGGCATGCAAACCTCTTTATTTGAAGAAAAGAGTTCTGTACATACCTACAGATTTCCCCCCCAACAGTATGTGAACTGGAAAAAGTGCCGATGAACGTACCTGCCGCCGTATGAGTGACAACTCTCTGTGTGTGTGTGTGTGTGTGTGTGTGTGTGTGTGTGTGAATTTAGATGCAGGTAGACGCTAGCACAGTTTAAGTCACCGTGATTTGTAAAGTTGTCCGGAAAAAAACAACAAAAATTACGCTGTATCTGCGTCAGCCGCGTGTGTTTACTGTTTGTTTACACTGCATGCACACGTACCCCTTGAGGTCTTTTTTTTTTTAACAAGAAAGCGGGGGGAAAAATGGTTGTTTTTCAACAGGAATACCAAAAGAAGTAGTTCCCCGTTTATATTTGTCTGTTATTTGAACAATTCGGCGCAGAACACAATTGCAAGCCCGGCTTTTGTGATCGCTTTCCACTTTCCGCCATGCTATCACTATAGGGGCCAGATCTAGGATGCGCGCTAATGCGGGCAGACAACTCTTCGCGTTGTCCCGCTATATGTCTCTCTTACGAGGGCAGGAGTGACGCGTTTCTGATTCCAAGGTCTTTGATATCACCCTATGTGATGGAAAAGGACGTTAAACCCCCAAACACCCACCCACCCGCAAAACAGGAAGAAAATAGCGGGAGTCGAACTGACCCGCGTTTGAACTTCAGGCACGATCACGTGCCAATGTCCGAAGTAAATCAGTAAATCTATTCTTAGAGCGGCATAGGCTAGATCCCCGATCGCGCACGAGTAACGGCGCCCAGACTGCCTTCTTGAAATGGTCTCACCAGATCTAACCAGCATCCTGTCACATTAAATTAGATGGGGGCCCAATGAGACGGGGGGCCCAATGAGCCGGGGGCCCAAAGAGACGGGGGCCCAATGACACGTTTTCTTATTTATTTTGCTACAAAAAAAGTGTGGGGGCCCAATGAGATGGGGCCCAATGAGATGGGGGCCCAATGAGCCGGGGGGCCCAAAGAGCAATCACCGGTGCGGCCACCTTTCACTCAAATTTCATGGGCGGTACGGACAGTCCGGGTCACTTGGCTGTCAGATCATTAGCTGGTACTCCTGGCAAACATGCCAGTATGATGATCAAACCGCGTAATCACACATGCTGTATGCAGAATGTACTTTCTTTGGAACCCAAGCCAGTGACTGTAAACTCAGTGTAAGTTACGTCATTGTTTCGGTCTCCTCATCTATAAGTGCGAAACATACTTTCACGTCGAGGTCTACATAGGCTCGTAGATCCTATGACTGTGCTGGATAGGGTTACCACTCCCAGACACGTCATCAGGCGAGAGTCCTACTAAGAGTTGCCGTACATTAAACATTAGGAAAACGGGGCCAGGTCTCCACAGAACGGAAAACTGGACCTAAAACCACCGTCTCTGAGTCACTGTCTACACTAAACCTATATGTTTTACCTTGTCTTGTGTGTGTGTGTGTGTGTGTGTGTGTGTGTGTGTGTGTGTGTGTGCCATTTTGCGTTTCATTGTTGTTTCTTCTCCCACCTGCCTCTCCGTCACCGAGGCCAACAAGCGGATGCCAACGCAAACCGGAGCTAGGGGCTTACTCAGAGAATCTACTCAGCGATGTAAAACCCCGACTGGCCCGTTATGTCACTGCTTACTGCTGCAACCCCGCGCAGAAATAATAAAGAAAAAGATAATGAAAATCTGAAATCTCGGATTGATTGATTGATTGATTGATTGATTGATTGATTGAAGAAGTGAAACCCACGTGTACGTAAGATGTGGATAATCTTCAGCAGCAAGTCTCAGACATTCACGACACTATCCTCAACGACTTTGCGAAATTAATTTCCGACCATGGAAGTTTTTTTTTTTTTTTTTTTGAGAGAGAGAGGGGGGAAAAAAGAAGGAAGTAAAGCTTCTGAAAGGCCCCATTCCTACCATTCTTAGGCTCAACTGTAGATCGTTGTAGTGGTGTCTAGCATAACACCATTAAGACACTATGTCAAGTACAAATAGTATTATATGCACATACAGACAGGCGTGCGTTCAGCTGACTGGAGCCAAAACGCATCAGCCGGTGGCAGTGTCGCTGACGACAATCAACAAACATGGCGGACGTCGTATACAGACGGTTGAGTTTTCTTCGTTAGCACATCCATCAAATGTCAGCGTGTTGCATTTTGAGCTCTAACAATATCGAGATTGCAGTCACAAGCGCTAGTGTTCCAAAACAGATTTGTCCTTGTATAAAGTCTTGTACTGGTAGCAATGACTACTTTAACCCTGTATAAAGCCTTGTACTGGTAGCAATGACTACTTTAACCCTGTATGAAGCTTTGTACTGGTAGCAATGACTACTTTAACCCTGTATAAAGCCTTGTACTGGTAGCTATGACTACTTTTACTCTGTATAAAGCCTTGTACTGGTGGCAATGACTACTTTAACTCTATAAGGTATTGTACTGGTAGCAATGACTACTTTAACCCTGTATAAAGTCTTGTACTGGTAGCAATGACTACTTTAACCCTGTATAATGTCTTGTACTGGTAGCAATGACTACTTTAACCCTGTATAAAGCCTTGTACTGGTGTAGCAATGACTACTTTAACCCTGTATGAAGCCTTGTACTGGTAGCAATGACTACTTTAACTCTGTATAAAGCCTTGAACTGGTAGCAATGACTACTTTAACTCTGTATAAAATCTTGTACTGGTAGCAATGACTACTTTTACCCTGTATAATGTCTTATACTGGTAGCAATGACTACTTTAACCCTGTATAAAGCCTTGTACTGGTAGCAATGACTACTTTAACCCTGTATAAAGTCTTGTACTGGTAGCAATGACTACTTTAACCCTGTATAAAGCCTTGTACTAGTAGCAATGACTACTTTTACCCTGTATAATGTCTTATACTGGTAGCAATGACTACTTTAACCCTGTATAAAGCCTTGTACTGGCAGCAATGACTACTTTAACCCTGTATAAAGTCTTGTACTGGTAGCAATGACTTCTTTAACCTGAAGACGTGTGCGATACTTACGGCTAAAACAATTAAGGCATTTCCAAAACTGGCCTGAAATGTGCGTGTTCAATATAATAGACCGTGTGTGTGTGTGTGTGTGTGTGTGTGTGTGTGTGTGTGTGTGTGTGTGTGTGTGTTATGACACTTTCTATATCGACATTCCTGACAGAAGTTCCACACTTATTGTTGCCGGCTACAGCAGTACCGATGTCAGAGACAATGACAATGACAATGACAAATCTTCATTTTTCAACGGTAGAAGGTTTTGGCCATCGGCCAGTTTCCAACCTTGCCGTTGCTAAACTACAGAAACTTAGTAAGTAAGCACGCACACGCACACACACACACACACACACACACACACACACACTATTATCAGTATAATCAACATTAGAGAGAGAGAGAGAGAGGATCCATGTTTGTCTTCAGGTGACAGTCTCACCAGGAATCCTCCCCGCTGCAGTGGTGGCATCGCCAACATCCAGCCATTCAGTACACCTACCACAGACCACTATCAGGACAGCGATAACTGTGCGGCCACCTTTCACTCGGGCGTGTGGTACAGCAACTGTCATTATGTCACATTTCATGGGCGGTACATGTACCGACAGTCAGGGTCACTTGGCTGTCAGATCATTAGTTGGTACTCCTGGTATAACGACTACAGGTCGTACAAATATGCCAGTATGATGATCAAAGCGCATACTCCAACATGCTATATGCAGGTCGAACAAATATGTCAGTATGATGATCAAACCGCGTAATTAAACATGCTGCATGCAGAATGTACTTTCTATGGAACCTAAGCCAGTGAATATAAACTGAGTAAACGTTACTTCACTGTTTCGGTTTCCTTATCTAGAAATTTTCTTTCACTTTGAGGTCGAGCCGGAATATCCCATATCCCATGACTGTCTAACTCAACCTTGTGCAAACTACCAGTCGGCAATACACATTTCCAACATACAATCGATCCTATGCAAGCATCTGTCACTGAACTGAACAAAACGTGAAAAGCTTCAAAAGCAATTATAAGTGGTATACACACTCTTTTTGAGGGAATAATTATGAGAACGTAAAAGCTTTGAAAGCCATCGAAGTGAAATCGGCGAGAAAAATATGTATTTTTGTTGCGGGGTTCGGGGATCATTATGGAGATTTGCACTGAACTGGACACGTTTCAAAGACAACGAAGTGACAAGCCCCCGTAGTGTAGTGGTTAGCACTTCGGACCATGGAGCGGAAGACCCGGGTTCGAGTCCCAGCCGAGACAAGCGGATTTTGTATGCTAAGGTCGGCTCCTGCCCAGAGCGGGTGTGTCTTGGGCCCAATGGCGAGACTTGCCACACAGCCGAGGCTCAATCATTTCACGGGTGCGACTTTGGGGGTGCTTCCCTTCGTATGACACATCTTAGGATGCGGATGATTACACGGCCGGCACCGCAGGCGCCGTTGTTCCAGGGCCTGGTTATCGCCGGAATATTTATGACAAGAAGCGTGGAATGCGGCCCATGTCCCGCAGTCCAAAACCAAGCGGACCTCCATATAAAATACAGTTATTTCAGTTCCACACATGGGCAATTACAATGTCCGCTTAAAACATCACAGTCTCGCTGTCCCCCCTCCCTCCCTCCTTCTCTCTCTCCCTCCCTCTCCCCCATCCCCTCTCCCCCACACCCACAAAGTCCATTTCTTAAGAATCCATGCAAGAAATACCAATAAATACGTACATAAACAAATGCACGCAATAAAAACATAAATACAGTTTGGCATCACAATATCAGTAAGACTAAAAACTATCACTCGTTAAATCACAGGCATTTCATCTTTCTGGAGAAGAGGGGGGGGGGGGGGGAGACTACCTAGAATGCGTTTCATTTACTGCAGAAATGGCGCGGGGGATGAATGAGTCTGTAGAACGCTGAGTCCGTGCAGTTGGCAGTCGCAGTCTACCACTCCGTTCGTTGCTTCGTGTATCAAACTCGACCCTGAGGGGATAAGTGTCGTCACTCAGTATGTTGGCTGTCTTCTCTGTCAGTCGTCTGTGGTAGGCGGAGTCAAACGTTTCCTGTAGTTTGCCGACAAACAGTTCCAGCCCTCTGGCGATCTTGTGAACCCGCCCCTTCTGCTGGCCCGCAATGTTCCCGCCCCACCACACAAGCCCCCATACGTCCGTCTACCATCATGATCTGGGAGGAACACTAACTGGAGCTGGCAAAGAGTTGGGGCAGAAAAAAAATAAAAGACAACGAATGTATGTGTACGACAGATGGAGAGAAGTGGTCTTTCTAACACTCAGTTTTATGAATTTTTGTTGAACAATGTGCAGTGCGATATTCAAGATAGGTTTCATGTGTTTGCTGATGGACGGTTGAAAGGATCAGGCGCTGATGTCGGCGAGAGATACATGTATTAAAATAGCAATCAGTTGTCACGATCTCAACGTCCAACACATTAAACAGATAGAGATGCAGTCTTTCGTGTTTGAAAGCATCATTTAGAGCTGTTCGCTTGTTGAATATTTATGAGAACGACAGCGGGAGAGAAGTGGTCTATCTAACGTCCCGTTTTACTTAAAATCACGCGGTAGGGCGAAAACGTGTATATAATTATACTCTTCACTCAGCCAACGACTGACGGACATCAACCAACCATCCAGCTTCTCACCTAGACAAGCCCACGCCAAGCCGACATTCTTCAGCTTTCGTCTCTCGGGTGAGTTTCAACAAGGCTACTCTCTCTCTCTCTCCCTCCCCCCCCCCCCCCCCCCCCCCCTCTCTCTCTCTTAGATTAGCAGGGCAGCTAATGTCAGTGAAGACGATTTCAAGCAACACATACTTTCAGTTGCCGAATGCCTCGCCCTTTAACCACGAGACACTCGAGTCATCTCTACACCTACCTGAAAATTAATACTAGTCACGTTTTTGCAGAGATCGTAACCATTTTGCCATTTCAAGCGATATATTCCATGAAAAAAAAAAAAAAACCAATCCGCAGAACCAACATTCTGGAATTGTCCCTTCCATATACAATCGATTCACTAACTTACATGATATACAATCTATGTATTGAACAGAACGTTTTACAGACAGAACGTGATAAAACCAAAATTCATAACTAGTCCAAAAACGAAAAAACTGACTTTATCATCCATAGCGGCCTCTTTTTCTTTGATCTCTCCTGTGGAATGTGTCCGTATTGTACTAGTACTTGACAAATCATGTGACACAGAGCACGACATCACATGACAATCAGGCATGGTTCCCTGCAAAAAGGTTCTTTCTTTCAGACAGAAAGAACAGAGATACAATCTTTTTGGGAAAAAAAAATCATCGATGAGCATGTACATGCATTACTACTCTTCGGGGAGAAATCGCTCCCTATGTCAACACCATCGACGACGAAACATTTTGACTCGGCATATCGGTGTTTCCGACTTCATGAACTCGTCGTTCAAGTACAAAACAACAGTAACCTGTACCTAGCAAGCACTCCTTACTCAAATTTCGGACAGTTTTAATCAACAATTATCAAAAGCCGTTCTCAAAAAGTTCAGTCGAAGCTGGCGCCTCACCGACATGTATGCTGTTTACTGATCTGCCTGACCGTGGCAAGCCGGACGCCGCTGCTCAAATTCGAGACGGCAGCAGACTTGACCTAATAAGCACTGCGTACTCAAATCAAAAGCAGTTTCAAAGCTTTGAAACCCCAAACCTGTGACATAAAGCTGAACAGAATCGACTCGCTGCATTGTCTGCTATCGGCGCAGAGAATGGCAGCGGATTCGTTGTCTAGATAGATCTCCGATTGAACAGAAACTTCTTGAATCGTTTGAATCATGCATGCAGTTAAATAATGTAGCTGTTGGTGGAAGGACACTTTAATCGGGGTACATGTACTACAAATATTACAATAAACACTCACAAAGCTTCATATTTCGTGAAAAATCGCGACAGGAAGACTCCCGCTCGAACGGGCCTAATCGTGCAAAGCGTGAACAGACTGAGCTGTGCTTGATCGGTTTCGCATTCACATCGCAATTTACATTTCCTTGAAAGCGTTAGCATGTTTGTTTGTGTCTTTAGTCGAAGTTTAGAATTTGTGTTTTTGTTTGGATTTGAGTTCGTGAGTGAATTGACACCGTCTTGTCAGCATGAAAAGACGCACTTTATTCTGCCGACGTACACACTCGTTCGTCTGCTATGTGCAGCAACTATCGACTGTCAGTTTTTACTAGGATAAACGTTCAGAATATACCATATATTGGCCCAAACAAGGATGATAAAGCAGTTACACCCCATCAAGCTGTGGTATACCGACTCGTATTTTGATCCAAGACGCAAATCAACCCTTCGCTAAAGCTCAGGGTTGATTTGCGTCTTGGATCAAAATACTCGTCGGTATCCCACCGCTTGATGGAGAATAACAGCTAAGACATAAACATTTACCGTCCCCTATTATACTTTGTGTACTATCCAAAACCTTAAAACGACATGTACGTAAACACCTCTGTGTGTGTGTGTGTGTGTGTGTGTGTGTGTGTGTGTGTGTGTGTGTGATTATAAAGCTCATTGTGAGAGCAGATTCACCAAGGAAAGATGAAGCCAGCAGGATATTTACTTCTTGCAATCCTCGCTGTCATGTACCTGCAGGAGACCACGGCAAAAGGTAATTGTGGGCTAATTGTCGTATGTTAGCTAGCGTATAAAAAAATATATTTACTTTATTATTTAGTTAGTTAGTTATTTAGTTAATTTTGCTAAATTTATTTATTTGTGTGTGTGTGTGTGTGTGTGTGTGTGTGTGTGTGTGTGTGTGTGTGTGTGTGTGTGTGTGTGTGTTCAGAGGGCAGAGGTTTAATTACAAAGACCAATGAGTAGTAGTAGTAGTAATAGTAAAGAATTGAATGTTCTTTACCACAACAGGAAAAAATCCTTTGTGGAAACTTGATGATGCTGGCCAGTGCTACGAGAGACGACAGAAAGGTAGGAATCCACGTTAGAAACACTAACAGTTTCGTTCCCGATTCGATTAGTTTCGTTTCAGTCTTTTCGGACTGTAAATGTTGATTATTTGTAATGAAGACATTTTTTTTCTAGTTTCACACAATGTTAGATGTATAACAGATAAACGGAAAACCTTTTCACGTGAAGGTTAAAAATGGTTATTTTAAAAGTTTGGGCTTGTTCTGTGAAGGTTAAAATAAGTATATTCGCATTACATGGAGGGGAAACCTCGAAAGCTGTTTACCGAAAGAGGTCATACTCGGTTATTTGGGGGATGAAAGCCGTTTTTTTTTTTTTTTTTCTTTTTTTTTTTTTTGGCTGCCGCAACTCTTTTTACCAGCTCCAGTGGTGTTCCTCCCAGGTCATGGGTGGAATCCACGGAGGGCTCGAAGGCTGGGGCAATTTTTATTATGCATGATGATGGAGATGAGGATGATGGTAAGATGATGCTATGGAGGTCCATGTGGTTTGGGACTGCGGGACAGGGCCGCATTCCACGCTCCCTGTCATAAATATCCCGGCGTTCACCAGGCCCGGGAACTACGGCACCTGCGGTGCCGGCCGTGTAATCATCCACATCATAAGACGTGTCATACCAAGGGAAGCACCCCCAAAGTCGCACCCGTGAAGTGGGTGAATCTCGGCTGTGTGGCAACAGCCTCCCCATTGGGCCCATAGCACACCCGCTCTGGGTAGGAGCCGACCTAGGTAGGAAAAAATCCCGCTTGTCTCGGCTGGGATTCGAACCCGGGTCTCCCGGTCCATGGTCCGAAGTGTTAACCACTACACTACGGGGGCCGGTGAAAGCCGTTTTCTTAACTTTTCGGCATCTATTGATCTAGTATTTGAGAAATACAGCTTTTTCTCAAGCGCGAGACTTTTCTTGTACGATCGCTGATTACGATTTTCTATAAATAGACCAGCCCAGTCAATCGCTTCGCTCTATACTTGAGACAACATTAAAGCAACGCGAGGCTTCACGCTGGTCAGTCGTGTTATCGTATCTTGATATACACTACTGTTTTGAAGCAGCGAGTCTAGGCCCCATGGGCTTGCCTTCACGTGTCAAGACCTAGATCTTGCGGCGGGACTGATTTCGCTGAGCTTGCCCACCCCTTTCTCTCTGTCATTGTTTATGCGTCCATCGGTCCATTCACCTTTCTTTGCTCTGTTTTACCTAGTTGTAAATGATAAGTGAGCATGTAGGTGCAGCGTCTCTTGTGTGACATACGTTTTTACCGCCCAGTAAGGCAGTGTGGAACATTTGTTCAATATTAGATTCTTGTTTCTTTCAATTAGCCGCGAATTAGTCTTTGTTGCTTGCCCGACGTAAAACCCTAAAAACTCACTCCCCCAAAGCCTATTTTACAGCTCTGTAAACTTGTAATGTTGCTATCGACACATGCAAGTTCTGCGAGCTGCCAGATAGTAGAGTTTACCGCTAGAGGCAAACCGCAATGGTGCTTCGTGCCACAGTCGTAAATTAAGCGGGCCCTAATTTTGCACACGTTTCCCAGTTGTTGTCACGGTAAGTGGCACAGGTGGATATGTGAGCATGTAGCAGTTAACACGTGTACCTTTACCTGAAGTGTTCTCTGTGTCTTTGATCAGATGCCAACGCGATGAGTTGTGAGGCGGGGGGTCGTCTGATCGAGCAGGTCAGCAGCCTCGAACAGACTGTAGCCGAGATGCAGAGCACGATCAGCAACCAGACGGACGTCATTGCGAAGATGCAGGCGGATCTGGAGGAGAAAAAGGCAACAGGTACCCCCCCCCCCACACACACACACACACACCCCATTGTCCCTCCCCCCCCCTTTTTTTTTTTTTTTTTGGCCGAAGGGGAAAATGTCACTTTTTTTTTGTTAGTTTCTTGCTGTTTTTCGTTTATGGTCCCCTCGGCTTGCTTCCTGCGGGAGAAGCACATCGTCTCGGTGGAGCGCCAAGCAACATACCTTTTTTTTTTTGTTTGTTTGTTTGGTTGGTTGGTTGGGTTGTTTGTTTTTTTGTTTGTTTTTTTGTTGTTGTTGTTGTTTGTTTTTTTTGGGTTTTTTTTTTTTTTTTTTTGGGGGGGGGGGGATTGGGGGAGAAATCTGGAAGACCCGAACAGAAACCCACCATTGATGTCACGGGTTTTGTTTGTTTGTTTCTTGCTGTTTTTGTAACACTCTATGGTCCCTTCGGGTTGCTTCCTGCGGGAGATATACATCGTCTCGGTGGAGCGCCACGCAACCTACCTATCTTTTTTTTTTTTTTTTTTTTTTTTTTGGGGGGGGGGGGGGGGGGCAGGGGGGAGGAAATGTGGAAGACTCGAACAGAAACCCTCGATAAGCAGCCCGTATTTATTATTAGCGCCTGGATCATTATTTAGCGATTAAACCACTTCACTCTGTTACCGCCTGGATCATTATTTAGCGATTAAACCACTTCACTCTGTTACCGCCTGGATCATTATTTAGCGATTAAACCACTTCACTCTGTTACCGAGGAGTATTAAATATTTTGGTCCATGACATAAATCATCCCCCATTAGGCGAAGGAGATGATGGCATTGTGTAACCGGTAACAGAGAGATTCATGTGGTTTAATAGTTTTTGTTGTTTTAGGGAAGTTTGTGTTGTACTTTAGCTCTTAAACCAGTTTTGGAGGGCGGGTGGGTAGGTGGGTGTTTGGGGGTTTAACGTCCTTTTCCACCACATACGGGTGATATCAAAGACGGGGCAACGATGAAAAGGCAGCACAAATATTTGGCCCCAGCCAGGATTCGAACTCACGACCCGAGCACTGGAAGTGAAGGCGTCAGATATAAGACCGCCACAAAACACAGTTCTCGTTATACGGTTATCAAGATGATAGCAGGTCACTCACAAACCATAGAAAAACATTGTCCTAGTCATTTCCCGCACAGTAACCCACAAGAGACTTCAAAGGAAAAAGGTCGCGTTGGATGATAAGAACGATGATAAATACAATGGATGTCTTCTTGTGTGTGTTCATTCTTAGCAGATCTGCCTGCGGACTGTGAAGAAGTACGGGCATATGACCAGAACGATGGCGTCCATACCTTGGCCGTTGACGGCGTCCAGATTGAGGTGTACTGTGATCAGACGATAGACGGAGGCGGGTGGACGGTAAGATTAACGGACTCACGATACATAAAGACCACTAGCGTCAGCGGTTTAATGTAAACATTATCATGTTTTTGTTATGACACATACAATGACTGGAAAGCAAGAACATGAAATGTGTATTACGGAATTCCTCAGATACACGTCTTCATTTTACTTCTAGCATACTTGCAGTCAAACATGCTTAAGTCGAATGCGCAGGTGGGCCTCGAAAGTTAAGTGAGGTGCAGCCTTTCACCGCCGGATTCGGTTTGGAAACTGACAGTTTCTTTCCCCTGGTCAGCACGAGCTTAATACTAAAATCAAACGTAGTGAACACGCTCGTGTAAACTGACATGTCAGCGAATCTCTATAGATAGTTTGTTATTTTCGTCCGCTTGAGTTCAGTTTCAGTTCAGAGTTTTGGCTTGAACTGTGAGGAGCAGAACAATGACCGTATATTTGGCTCAAGTTAGGATTTGAACTTACGACCCAAATATTGATAGTCACATGCTCTGTAACATCTCTGCTATCATGTGTAGTGCCATCGTTAACGTGTGTTCCAGGTGATACAAACACACGTGTAGTGTCATAGTTAACGTGTGTTCCAGGTGATACAGACACATGTGTAGTGCCATCGTTAACGTGTGTTCCAGGTGATACAAACACACGTGTAGTGCCATCGTTAACGTGTTCCAGGTGATAACAAACACACGTGTAGTGCCATCGTTAACGTGTGTTCCAGGTGATACAAACACACGTGTAGTGCCATCGTTAACGTGTGTTCCAGGTGATACCAACACACGTGTAGTGTCATTGTTAACGTGTGTTCCAGGTGATACAAACGCATGTGTAGTGTCATCGTTAACGTGTGTTCCAGGTGATACAAACGCATTTGTAGTGCCATCGTAGTTTAACGTGTGTTTTAGGTGATACGAACACGTGATATATACAAAGACATGTGTAGTGCCATCGTTAACGTGTGTTCCAGGTGATACAAACGCATTTGTAGTGCCATCGTAGTTTAACGTGTGTTTTAGGTGATACGAACACGTGATACAAAGACATGTGTAGTGTCATCGTTAACGTGTGTTCCAGGTGATACAAAGACGTATTGACGGGTCCGTGAGCTTCTATCGGAACTGGACGGATTATGAAGAAGGGTTTGGAGACTTGCGGGGAGAGTTCTGGCTGGGTTAGTTAGCATGAAAAAAAAAAAAAAAAAAGCAAGTGAAAATATCAGCTTTATTTTCTTTTAGATGAGTGCTTTAACAATGTAATCATAGGCAATACTGAATTCTGTCTAGTTTACCGAGTAATTCATTCACTGATTAATTACATTTTGCACAATATACTTTCATGTGGGGAGGCGGTGTCAAAGCGATAAACATCTTTCTTGATCAGTCAAAACCAGAAATACTCCATAAGACACGATTTTAGTTTTTAAGCATGTTTATATTGTGAATCTTTGCTTATACAATGTATGTGTGTTGAAAACGAGCACTATAATTATAATTATGTACTGTATAGTACACCTTTGGTTCACCACTTTTTTTTTGGCAGGCGTGATGCAGTAGTCCTGAAGGCGGCCAGTAGATACCATGAATATATAATGAGTTTATCCTTTGTCAGGTTTATCCAACATACACCGTCTGACATCCAGTGATAACTACAGTCTTCGTGTGGACCTGACAGACTGGAACAACACCATGGCCTACGCGCTGTACGACACTTTCTATATCGACGGTCCTGACCAGTACTACACACTTCATGTTGACGGCTACAGCGGCACTGCTGGTGTGTGTGTGTGTGTGTGTGTGTGTGTGTGTGTGTGTGTGTGTGTGTGTGTGTGTGTGTGTGTGTGTAAAAGAGACTAAGAGAGAGAGAGAGAGAGAGAGAGAGAGTGTGTGTGTGTGTGTGTGTGTGTGTGTGTGTGTGAGAGAGAGAGAGAGAGAGAGAGAGAGAGAGAGTACAGTCCAAGCTGTATCATCAATGTCCGTCTTCAGGTGACTGTCTCATCAAGTCGGCTACCGGAGTAGGACAAATCCACAACAACCAGCCGTTCAGTACACCAGACAATGACCACGATCAGGCCAGCGGTAACTGTGCGGCGGGCTTGGGCTCCGGCTGGTGGTACAACGACTGTCATAATGCCAACCTCAATGGGCTGTACGGACAGTCCGGGTCACGTGGCGGGCAATACATCATCTGGTACGCCTGGCATAACGACTTCAGATCATACAAACATGCCAGCATGATGATCAAACCGCGTCATTAACTATCATGTACGAAGAATTTGCTTCCTGTACATAACTGCACACTGATTGAGACATACGTCACATGATGCGGGTCTCTCTAACTAATTACCGGACTTTCTGTCATGCCTGAAAGAGTCTGACTAATTAATCCTTGTATAATATTTTTTTTTAAATGGAGAAATTCCGACAGCCGATTGGCTAATGACTCACCTGCAAATAATGAAATCAAACTCGTAATCACTAACGCCATAATTATTATGCTAAAAGGGTCCAGATGTCTATCCGATCCGTAACGCTTAGGCCCTTATACCAAATGACGCAAACAGCGTACGATATCACTGACAGTTATTGTTCGGTTTGAGCCAGATGCATGAAACAAGATGCACACTAGTCTGAGGCTGTTAGCTCTATAGTCTCAAACTGATTACGCCGGGACTATCATCAGGCGTGCATCAACGTTTAGTCCCTAAATCAGTCGTAAACTCGCCTCAGTCTTCGTTCATGTACCTCGTACTAATCGTTTAGTCTCAGTTTTGTCGAGCTTATCTCTGACTTAGGTCATAACGCTCTTCGTATCTTTGGCCTCTGACGATTAAAATGACTTGCGTTCTACGTCAACCTGCTTGATGTCATTTGCTTCGTCATCTGTCATAGTGGTCTGTGTCATTAAATTTATGCTGTCATCAAATGAGACTTCAGTTTGTCTTCTTCAGTTGTAGCGGTCTCCGGCTTGTATTGTAAGTAGCATATTTCGAAATATTTCAGACTGACTGATTCGTCGATTTTTTAACGTGTTTGGGTTGTGGCTTTCGTAATCTTGTCTTGGGATGAATGAATCGACGGAGGCCAGTCAAGCCAGACGGCCCCGCCCTTTTTACGAACATTCTTTACCTTTTGGTGGTGTGTCTATAGCTGTCACTGCGTTCAGATTGGTTGAAAACGAACTGTCACTAAAAGTAGTCTGCATCTAGACTCACGCTATTCCTGGTGACCATTTCTTTATGAGGATGCGGAGGCCACGAACACGCATGGGTAGCCTGACTAGACTCATGGCTGCCGAACAAGATCGCTTAGAAATTTTTTCACTTGGAAAAACGTCCATTCATTTGCAAGACAAACGTTGTCGCAAAGAAACTCGCGTCTCTTTGAAATTACAATTTTCTCGATTCTTCTGTAAATCTTGATATTCTGCACTTTCTTTACGTTAACTGATATTCTTAAAATTAGCAATTGGAAATAAACAGTTCCGAAACATAACTTTTATTCTTCGAGATTTTTTTTTGTCAACTTTATTGTTTTTGTTCATGCGTTTGTCGTTTTTGTTGTTTGTGTCGTTTAAATCACCATGACGCACACACACGTGACAAAAGGATAGCTGAGATGGTGAAAAGCGTTGAACGGCCGTAAGTTCGAACACCGACTGCGAGCCAATACTTAGGTTGTTTGCTAAGTATTGCCTGCGTGTTTTGAAGAAGCAGGTTAAACACTAAAACAACACGAGCATCTACTGGCCATTTTGACAGCGTAAGCAAGTTATCTATGAAAGAAAATAAAAGCAGAAACAATTCCCCTGACAATCAAAATGGTTACACTTCCAGTGCCAGGAGTGTACGAGTATCAATCAATCAATCAATCAATCAATCAATCAATCAATCAATCAATACTTTATTCATTAGCATGGTATGAGTATGGTTATAGCCACTGTGTATATGAATTGTAGTTGACTATTGTAAGTACAGTTGTGTTGGAAACTCGCTCTCCGGACGATGATACGTTGATCAATACACAGCCGCCCTAACACCGCCACCCTTTGCTGGGAACAGGATGTGTATAGGTGTGTGTGGCACAGATCGTGTTAGAGATACAGAGATCATTTCAGCAGCCACTGGTACACAAGGTAAACAATACACACGTGTTACTGCGTGATAACACTAGACTTGTGTGTGGGCGGTATCCACACTCCATCTCCTATTGAACCGGACATGTGAAGCTGATAGAGAGAAGGTGGTGAATCCTGTAACCATAACGTGAAAATGGAAGTTTCAATCAGTTTTACCGGTCGATACTGAAATGGTTACATTTTGTTGGAAAACAAAATTTTCTACGGTAGCGGAAAATGAAAAAAAAAGGATCATGGTTGTGTGTTCATATCGGCTTTTCTTCAGTTTCAGTAAGTGCTGCTTGAACACACACACACACACACACACACACACACACACACACACACACACACACACACACACACACACCGTGCTGTTGAGATTCAAACCCGCCACCTTCAAGTTTCCACTACGGTCTGGGAGAAACGACTCAAACAATTAAATCCCACACCTTCGCAACAATCGGGTTAAATCTACCTTCTTGTCATTTCTATGTTATTTTCAGGCCATAGTATATATTCACACTTTGCAAGATGTGGCTTGCCTGTATTGGAAAGTGAGAAATATGGATTTGACACAAAGAGCAACAAAATGGCCAAACAAATCGACTGTGTTGCAGAAATACATGTATAAATCTGGTCAAAGTAACAGTGTGCTTCACCCTTATGGCGGATGTTCAAACAGATACTCCAGTGGCCATCTTGTCCGAGCCGTTTGATAATTTAAATGTACATGCGGACATATACGCTTACCTCGCATACAGAAATAAACAGTTGGGCAACATTCACTGGCTCCATTTCTTAGATATCGTTGTTGTTGTCGTTGTTGTCGCTGTGGTTGTTGTTGTCGTGTTTGTCTTGTTTCAGTTTGGTTGTTTCCAGTGCATGTATGTTGTGGTCATATTTTTACCCACACAGTATATATCATAAAATAATGTTAATAATCATTGCTACTCTTCTGGAGTAACATTTGATGCGTCATATTCATGAGTCGTGTCTGACAAATACATGTCTTTGACAAACCCTAAAAGACGCCAAAGGTCGAAACACGCGATACAAGCTGCTTGGTAGATGTGCACGCACAATCAAGGTAACAAGAAACAGCATTTTGTCTCATTCCACACACACACACAAGAAACGTAAAAATGCCGGTCAAGTGTCCGACAATATTTCGCGACTGAGTGAGGGATTGGGAGACAATGACAACTGCTTTATTCAGTGGAGGCTCATAGCCCATGACTGAAGGGGGGAACAGTGCATGCATACTCAACCGCAATTCACATCTATATAACGTTCAAAACAGCACATCTCAAGCACAAGGCACAGTACATAAAACATTAGTAAGATGCATATATATATATATATAACAACAGGAACCGGAAAACTATAAATAACAGAAGTTGGAAAGTCATCAGACTTGCTTACTTAATACTAGTAGGGTGATCGTACAGTAAATTGTTCAATAGTGCATTATAACTAGACCCCAGAAGCATGAGGTCATATTCAGCATAATATGCATCTAGACAAACTTCTTTCTGATCTCAAGAGCTTTGAAAATGAATGAGGCCAGACTGCGCATGAGGGTAACACTGTTGCTTGCCATAACAGCTGAAAATTTAAAAAGTGTTGGGTGGCGTGTAAACTTTGGGGGTATGAACTGTGTTCTAATTTCTGTGTATTTTGTGCAAACAAATAGAAAATGAATTTCTGTCTCGTCCTCTTCACAAAATGGACATTTCCAACAAACTTCACCTTCTGTACTGTAGCGAAGCTTATGGCATTTCAAATGTGAAACCCCAAGCCTGAACTTTATAAGAGCGTCTCTCATTCCTATGTGGTTAAGCTCATTCAGGAAGGAACTTTGTACTAGGGAAGTCTTGTATGTATTGTATGGGAAAAAACGCTCACTGCTGTTTATTTTACAATGCCATTCCTGATGAAAACAGTCTATTAGCCGCTGCTTAAAATCTTTCAGAAACCTTTTTACATGCCCAACACCTTGGTTTTCCCACACATAACCAAAACCATAACGATACAGAATAACCATAATATGATGGACCCAGGTGACTTTGTTCTGTGTATGTAAATTCAATAGCATGTTGTATGCTTTCTTAGGCAACCTTTCTTCTGGTAGCTGCAACAATTTTAACCAATACCCTATACATCTCACAGCCATATTTATATGTAAGGGGTGCCGACCACATTCACCATAGATCATAGCATTTGGAGTTCTGGTGGACACACCCAGAAACCTTTTCATAGCAAATAAATGGACTTTTTCAATAATATTTTGATCAGCTGATAACCCCCAAACCTCAGAGCCATACAGAAGTATAGGCTGTATTTGTGCATCAAACAGTTTGAAGAACAGTGATGGACAACGGTCACCAAGCTGCCACAGTACTTTAAGTATTGAAATGACACCTCTACGTGCTTTACCAGCAAGATCTTCAACAGCCTGTGTAAAAACACAACGAGTAGACAGAAAAATTCCTAGGTACTTGTAGGCATTGACAATATTAACTTTTTTACCATCATAAAACCAAATTTCTCTTTTAGCTAAATGCCCACCATTACGAAAAACTACAATGTTTGACTTCTCCATGTTCACAGCGAGGCTCAGGCGCTTAGCCATATTACACAGAATATTCAGCTGGTTTTGTAAACCTACAATTGTATCAGCAACCAATGCAATGTCGTCAGCAAATAGAAGGATAAATAATTGCAACAAATCAGGTGATAGCTGTATACCATGTTGGCCACTATTTCTCATTTCAACAGTTAATTCATTAATATATATATAAATAACGAGAAAAGAATCGGGCTGCTATTTTCTCCTTGTTTCAAGCCGAGGGGGCAGTCAAAATAGTCTGACAGGTCAGAACCACCAGTACGAACTCGTGCCTTTACCACTGCATACATACTTTTAAGTGCACCCATTAACTTCCCTTGTACCCCATTTTTGTGTAAAAAAAAAATCTGCCAAAGCTTACTTCTTGTAACCATGTCGAACGCTTTCCGAAAATCAATGAAAGCTACATACAATTTTTTGTGTCTAACTAACTGTTTCTGTATTAAGGACGTTATGGTAAATATATGATCAACAGTACTATGCTTTTTACGAAAGCCAGCTTGCTCCTCACCAATAATATTGTTTCCTTCAATCCATGAAGCGAGTCTCTTAGTCAAAATAGAACTATATATTTTGCTGCAGACATTCAACAAAGAAATGCCTCTATAATTATCGGGCTGATTAACATCACCCTTTTTATGCAGCGGTTGGATAATGGACTCTGACCATGAATCTGGAAACTTGCTGTTATCAAACAAATAATTAAAATATGTGGTAAGAAAGGGTGTGATAATGTGTAATGAATACTTGAAAAATTCTCCTATTAACCCATCAGGTCCTGCAGCCTTGTTGTTCTTCAGTGCTCTTGTAGCTTGCTGTACCTCATCTTCAGTTATAGTTCTGTTTAACAAGTCATAATCAGCATCATCACTCACAGAGCTGGCATCAGCCATATGTATATCAGAACCATCATCATCAACAACAGTGTGAACAGAGTCATGTGCAGTTGCATTCAAAACATTTTCATCATTTCCCAGTGGACCATCTGGACAAGGGCTAAAAACACTATAGAAATGCTCATACCATCTCTTAGCAGAAATAGAATTACATGTTTACAACTTTACAAATCACGGTGACTTAAATTGTGCTAGCGTCTACCTGCATCTAAATTCAGAACACACACACAGAACAAAATCATCCGGCTGAACTTCATTCTAACCATTGTAAAACCATATCACAACATAGAATCTGCTGGATCGTCGGTCGCAGATATGATTAATGCTGAGTTAGCAGGAAGTATTCAGCGGATGCGTCCATCTTTGGATCTCTCGCACATTCGATCTTTCTGTGTTCCGTACTAGTTTTACTTGAACACATCGAACGAAATGCACTGCGTAGCCTACGTACAGCAGTGAAAGCCAAACTAGATCTTTCGTTCGTCCTCCGGAACTTTGAGAGTACTTATGTTTTCCATAGGCCTAAAACACATGCGAAATATATGGGGGGAGACCACCTGTCAGTCGCTGACATCTTCGTTTTTGTTTATTTTCTTAAAATGTTTTACGGCGGCTAGTGTAGGGTTGGGTCAAACAACTGCGTAGATCTGCGGGATGCGCGCTACAACTCTTACGCGTTGTCCCTCAAAGGGAGGTAAGTGAACTATCTTTATGTTTCCAAGATCTTTGCATTATGCTTCTGAGTGTGAGTCAGTGGCAAAAACGAAACCCACTGAAATTCCCGCTTTCCACATGTCAACTAATTTCGGCTACTGTGAGACATCATCAGGAACGACAATCGCTGCGGAGTCTCAAGTTATGGTTCCTGGTCAAAGGCACTGATAGCTAGCGGGTAAAGGGGTGACAAGGGTAGCTAGAGGGAAGGCGGGACCAAAATAAAGACGGGGAAAAGAAGAAAACTAATCCGGGAAAAATATCAATGGGTAGGGGCCGAGTATACCCGGTCTCACATAGTAATGGAAACAACATAATAGGACGGGCTAAAATTTCCACGTTCATAGGCAAGCATCTGTGGTACAAACGCACGTCACTGCCGATCTCCCGCAGAGACGATTTTGCAAGTGTAACTCTGACAATGACGTAAGAAAACCTGCGTCATCGATGCTGGCATGTATGCTGTTCCGAACGCACTTCTCCTCCTCAGTGAGTGCCGTCTGTGTGGATGTGTGTGTGTGTGTGTGTGTGTGTGTGTGTGTGTGAATTGTGTCCGGGCCCGTTTCTTCGAAAATACTCAACCGAATGGCTTCAAATTTGGGGTATCCAAATATATCAAAATGTTACATTAGACGATTCAAGCGTGTGATGATTGCTTACGTGATTTGGGAGTTATCGCCCTTTTGAGACAAGTTGGTTGTCTTTCGTGTACAGGCGTAATATTTACTTAAATCACTCAATTTTTTGGCAGTAGATAGCTTGAATACGGACTCTGAACAGAGTCACTACTAGAAAATGGTCGCTCTTATAGTTTTCATGTAAACCAAGCCTGAATTGACATTGCATGTGAACCCAGTTCAGATGCCTATTTCTCCAAAAATACTGAACCGATCGATTTCAAATTTGGGGTTTCTAAATGAATCAAGATTGTTGAATAGAAGGCCCGGTCCAGATACGATTGCACACATGATTTGCGAGTTATCGCCCTTTTCAGAAAAAGTGGCTTTCTGGCGTTTAAAGGCGTAATATTTACCTAAACCACTCCGTTTTTTGGACATAGATAGCATGAATACGGACTCTCAACTAAGTGAATTTTGGAGGTTGTCGCTTTTATACTTTTGGCGTAAGCCGTACCTGATGAAAGTGCTGGTGAACACACTTTAGATCTCAAAATCGCTCCTACTATACATAGATAATGAGCCTGGGGTGCCATAAAAAATATACAAAAAAAATAGAAAAATTCACTGCAGCCGTTATCGTCAGTTGACTCGAAAATTTGTACTCACAGCACATTTCCTCTGCAAGCCACACGCCTCACAAACATCGAAGAAGAGACGCACGCGCACTGACGTAAAGTAAGTGCGTCATGTTTGATTGACGTGATGCTGTTTTTTCTTGGGGGTGTCTCGCCACTTTCTTTCGGAATTCCTCTGTTTGGAGACGTGGTGTTGTATTTTACTTATGCTATGTCGCCATCATCGTGCACTCGCAGAGATGATACGGGATACAACAGACTACAACTCCAATACTTTATGAACAGAATATGCGCGGAGAACAAATTCATGAAAGAAGAAGAATCCAGAACGCTGTGCAGGGCTGCTTACGAACTGAACAGGTAAGATCTAAAACATTCCTCAACTTACTGGAAGGCTCGAAATCTCTCCAAGGTGACGTAATCTACTGACGTTACTGCACCAGCATGTTCTGGGATGGTCTAGAAATTATTTTGCATCGAAATGCAGTATCTTTTCGCAAGAGTCTCTACAACTTGACATGTGGAAAGCGGGAATTTCAGTGGGTTTCGTTTTTGCCACTGACTCACACTCAGAAGCATAATGCAAAGATCTTGGAAACATAAAGATAGTTCACTTACCTCCCTTTGAGGGACAACGCGTAAGAGTTGTCTGCGCGCATTAGCGCGCATCCCGCAGATCTACGCAGTTGTTTGACCCAACCCTACACTAGCCGCCGTAAAACATTTTAAGAAAATAAACAAAAACGAAGATGTCAGCGACTGCCAGGTGGTCTCCCCCCATATATTTCGCATGTGTTTTAGGCCTATGGAAAACATAAGTACTCTCAAAGTTCCGGAGGACGAAAGAAAGATCTAGTTTGGCTTTCACTGCTGTACGTAGGCTACGCAGTGCATTTCGTTCGATGTGTTCAAGTAAAACTAGTACGGAACACAGAAAGATCGAATGTGCGAGAGATCCAAAGATGGACGCATCCGCTGAATACTTCCTGCTAACTCAGCATTAATCATATCTGCGACCGACGATCCAGCAGATTCTATGTTGTGATATGGTTTTACAATGGTTAGAACGAAGTTCAGCCGGATGATTTTGTTCTGTGTGTGTGTGTGTGTGTGTGTGTGTGTGTGTGTTCTGAATTTAGATGCAGGTAGACGCTAGCACAATTTAAGTCACCGTGATTTGTAAAGTTGTCAGGGAAAAAAATTACGCTGTATCTGCGTCAGCCGCGTGTGTTTACTGTTAGTTTACACTGCATGCACACGTACCACTTGAGGTCTTTTTTTTTTTTCTTTTTCTTTTTTTTGGACAAGAAAGCGAAAAAAAAATGTTTGTTTTTCAACAGGAATACCAAAAGAAGTATTTCCCCGTTTATATTTGTCTGTTATTTGAACAATTCGGCGCAGAACACAATTGCATGCTTTTGTGATCGCTTTCCACTTTCCGCCATGCTGTCACTATAGGGGCCAGATCTAGGATGCGCGCTAATGCGGGCAGACAACTCTTCGCGTTGTCCCGCTATATGTCTCTCTTACGACACTCTCTGGAGCACAGAGTCTTTCAGTGGAAAGTACCTCTGTGCACAGTGGGGAAATGGCGCTCACTGCGCTACCGTGACGGGCCTAAATTGTCTCGGTGCTCTCAAACACAAGGTCGCGCACTATGTCATCCTTGACCAGCTTTGAACCCAGAGGGATCCTCAGTGGCGCAAGTGATTAGCAGGCTGTCTTCAGAGTGAAAGTAGGCGTGTTTCTGAATCAGAGACATACATAACCTGTCTCTGTCTGAATGGACAGATCTATTATTACATTCAGTCCTAGAGCACGGGTGTGTATGCTTTTGTAATCGTCTCTTATTCCACCACAAGGCAGGTACGTGATCGTCTGCACCGTACAATAATACTTGCCTGTAGAGTGCAACACCCTTGCCTGTCAGAGTGCAACCCCCTTGCCGTTTACTCACATCCTGTTGGATCAGTCTACCACGTAAACAGTGCCATCAAAGCGCAACAATAATTGTCCGCTGGCAAAGATTTTGCCCAAACGAAAAGTGGTCGGATATTCAAGACTTCGTTTCAAATCGAATCATATGACACACAAGTCTCTGCTTTTCTAAAAAAAAATTCGCCATTTTTTAAAAATGGCGCTGGGTGTAAGCAGTCATATTTTCACGCCCCGCCGAAAAGGGACTGCACTCTGGAGTCTACTCTTACGAGGGCAGGAGTGACGCGTCTTTCTGATTCCAAGGTCTTTGCATAATGTGTGTGTGTGTGTGTGTGTGTGTGTGTGTGTGTGTGTGTGTGTGTGTGTAGGGGGAGGGGGGGTGCGTGCGTGCGCGCGCAAGCGCGCGTCTAAGGCGAGAGAGAGAGAGAGAGGGTCTCTTCTCCGATACCAGTAAGCAATCGTCTGTCAGTCAGGTCTGCGGGAAGTAACTCTGTCAAAGGGGAACGACTTTATTACAAGAATTCATTCACCCATGTAGAACCTCGCATACGCCAACAAGTTGTGACGTCAACCAGCTAGGCGAGCTCACACGACCTCATGTGTTTGGGTTTTTGCAAGTGCATAGAGGCACGATAAGGGTTTTCAGTACTTTCTTTATGTCAGCATGCTTGATGTCAGAGAGCTTGCGTTCCGGCGTGTGCGCGCGGGCTGCATACATGACACAACGACTACGACTGTGACTACAGCAGGTCATTGAATGGAAACAACATATTGGGCTGGTGGCCATCTTGTTTGTGTTTTTGGTTTTCTGTGACCTGGTTTGTTTGTTTGTCTGTTTGTTTGTTGTTGTTTTTTTTCACAGTTTGGGATGTATAGATTGTTTGTTGATCTTTTGCTTATAATATTTGTTTTGTGTTTCTTTATTATTGTAGGGTGTATTCAGGACTTCTTGTACAACAGGCAGAGATGCCTGCAAGTATTATCCTCATGACCGTTTCATCATCATCATCATCATCATCATCTCTCTCTCTCTCTCCCTCTCTCTCTCTCTCTCTCTCAGTTTATGTGTGTGTGTGTGTGTGTGTGTGTGTGTGTGTGTGTGTGTGTGTGTGTGTGCCATCCTGAGCTGAATTGAGTATGACGCTGCTGTCAGTTTGAATATTTTGTAATTCGAGAAGCAGACTTCTGAAAATGAAAAGACAACATTAATTGTGCAAGCTACAACAACAAAATGTTTAAAATGCGCTTTGGGTTGGGAGGGATTTTCTGAATTGTCTGAAACATACAAATAACCAAAAACAGCAAGACCGGAAAAAGTAAAGTTTGGTGAAATGGCACCTGCGTCAATGATATATTGTCACTGGTTACTGTAAAAGCCAGGAGCACGAAGAGTAAACATAGCACAACTATTATATAATTGTGACTTTCTTTACAGATCCTCGCCCACGAAACTGCGACGAGATAAATCAGTATGACAACATTAGTGGAATATCCACCATTTACCCGGACTCCGCCGCACCTATTAGCGTCTACTGTGACCAGGACACAGACGGCGGAGGATTTATCGACTGTGACTACAGCAGGTCATTGAATGGAAACAACATATTGGGCTGGTGGCCATCTTGTTTGTGTTTTTGGTTTTCTGTGACCTGGTTTGTTTGTTTGTCTGTTTGTTTGTTGTTGAATTCTTGTAATAAAGTCGTTCCCCTTTGACAGAGTTACACAGTCGACACAGTGAATCTTAGTTATGTGCAAATGCACACTGTTTTCCTCTTGGCATCAGTTGAATTCAGTTCAGTCGACACGTATCTTTGCGATAAATAAATAAATAAATAAACAAAGCTCATACACGGTTATCTCCCTTCTCTCAGTTACGTAACCAGTGGCGTCTTTGAAAAAGTAGGAAAAAAGGTTAAAGAGATGTTTTTGTTCGAACAAACGTGAGAAACAGCCCAAAACACGTGCGTCACACGAGAAACACGGGAAAACACCATGTTCGCTGTTTGTTCGGACTAATAATACTCCCATCCCGTGATCTCAGACTAAGCAAGGTTACCCCAAAAGGAAACGGCAAATGAACCAGTGCAAAATTTAGGGTCCGACGTAGTGAGAAACAGTCGTTCTTTTTCCTTCAGGTGTTCCAGAGGCGTGAGGACGGGTCAGTAGACTTCAACCGCAGTTGGGCGGAATACGAGGATGGGTTTGGGGACTTGGATGGCGAGTTTTGGCTAGGTCGGTGACTGAATAGTTGCTGGAGCGATGGAAAACAGCAGAGAATGTTTTGTATTCTTTCGTTGTTGTTGTTGTTTTATTGTTTTGGTTTGTTCTTGTTCTTGTTGTTGTTGTTGTTTTGTTTTATCGTTTTGGTTTGTTGTTGTTGTTGTTTTGTTTTATCGTTTTGGTTTGTTGTTGTTGTCTTGTTTTATCGTTTTGGTTTGTTGTTGTTTTGTTTTATGTTTTGGTTTGTTGTTTTTCTTCTTGTTGTTCTTGTTGTTTTGTTTTATCGTTTTGGTTTGTTGTTGTTGTTTTATTTTATCGTTTTGGTTTGTTGTTGTTGTTTTATCGTTTTGGTTTGTTGTTGTTGTTGTTGTTTTATTTTATCGTTTTGGTTTGTTGTTGTTGTTGTTGTTTTATTTTATCGTTTTGGTTTGTTGTTGTTTTATCGTTTTGGTTTTTTGTTGTTGTTGTTTGTTAACACTCTGCTACCGTGACGAAATGTACACTCAGCTCACAGAGCAGCAGTATTCAGCTTGTGTCGTCTTGTTTAATTCTTAAAAGCCCATGTAAAAATCCCAATTTTATTTCAAATCTTCAGATGACAAGGAGCCACTTCAAGCCACTATTATGCGATCTACAGCGGCCTCAGGCCTAGCGGGGAAGGCCCACGATTGGCAAAATAGTGGCTTGAAGTGGCTTCTACTGGCTTGTTCTTTTTAACCTGTCTTATCATACATAACGGGCAGGGGAATGGTCGGGCTTCAGCTCTTGAGAGTTAACAAGATTGTTCACGTCTCAAGATAATCAGCAGTGCGACAAAACTGTTTTCTAACCATGCCGTTGTGTGTGTGTGTGTGTGTGTGTGTGTGTGTGTGTGTGTGTAGGATTATTGAATATACACCGCCTGACATCACACGGTCGATACAGTTTACGGGTGGACATCGAAGACTTCGATAACACCACGGCCTACGCGCTGTACGACACTTTCTATATCGACGGTCCTGACCAGAACTACACACTTCATGTTGCCGGCTACAGCGGCACTGCTGGTGAGTGTGTGTGTAATAATAATAATAATGTTTCTTCGCTTTTTGTGGGCCATTCGTGCCATATGAACAAGGAGATAGAAAATTCGTGTGTGTGTGCGTGCGTGCGTGCGTGCGTGTGTGTGTGCGTGCGTGCGTGCGTGCGTGCTTTTGTGTGTGTGTGTGTGTGTGTGTGTGCGCGCGCGCGCGCTCGTGTGTCTGTTTTCCATGCCACCGGCCAACACAAGATGGACTTGGGGTTTATAGCGTGCACACTTGATATTTGTGGATGCACACACACACACACACACACACACACACACACACACACACACGCACGCACGCACGCACGCACGCACACACACACACACACACACCCCACTGCAAATATACAGACTGAATGTACCTGCAGAACAGAAGAATTGGTGTTCTAAAGGCCTGACGGAAAAGGTAAGTCTTTTAAGTTGGATTTGAACCACATCATGAGAAAATCTGCCAAAATTAACAGTCAAACATTCACTCTGTTCACGCGAAAACAGGCAGGTACACTCAAGCCTGTCAGGCGAATGGCCCTTGGTCCTCTTCATTAAATACCACATCTTCCTTGTTGTAACTTGCTTTGCAGGCGACAGTCTCATCACCACAGACAGCGGCAACCACAACAACCAGTCGTTCTCCACCCCGGACTGTGACAACGACCACGCGACCAACAGAAATTGCGCAGCTAGCCACCAGGCCGGTTGGTGGTACAACAACTGCAACTGGGCAGATCTCAACGCTCCCTATGGACTGGAAGGAGGTAGGGATGGTCACGTGGTCTGGCCATCCTGGCACCACTTCGATAGGGTCCCAAGGTCGTACAAAAGAGTGGAGATGAAAATCCGATCGCGAGACTGAAGCTGGCAATTTTCTAGCGAGAAAAACTTGAAAAGTGACAGAAATATCGGAAGTACTTTCGTGCAAGAAGGAACAAAGACGTCGGAAGTAATTTCATGTACTATATAACGTGCAAGAAACGTTGAATGGTGATTTCGTCCACTTTATTAAGTGCAAGAAGGAATCAAAAAGTCAGAAGATATTTCGTCAGCTTTCTCAAGCGCATGAATCAAATAAATGATGAAAAGAGGCTGGAAATGATGCAAGTCCGCTTAAATAGAAGTATATTCACAAATCGAACAGTTACTACTACTACTACTACTACTACTACTACTACTACTACTACTGAGGATTTGTCTGGCGCCCAGTGTCCTGCTGGAGAGGGGAGCCGGGGTGGTCGAATGGTAGAGCGTTGGACTTCAAATGCTCGGGTCGTGAGTTCGATCCCGGCTGGGGCCAAATATTTGTGCTGGCTTTTTCATCGTTGCCCCGGCTTTGATATCACCCTATATGGTGAAAAAGGACGTTAAACCCCCAACCCCCTCCCCCCCCCCACCCCTCCTGCTGGAGCTCTGGGCGCCTCACAATGGTAGAGTGGCAATACATACACATGCGATACACATGAAATACATGTCACATTACATACACATGAAATACATGTCCCGTTACATACACATGAAATACACGTTACATACACGCTACATACACACAGCTATGATACACCCTAACACGACATCGTAAAATGACAATGATAGTGACAGTGATGGTAGAGAAGTTAGTCTGTATAATACAGTCGGCAGATATGAGATTTCAAAACGGTTTTAAAAGAGTCCGTCGACTCTGCATGGCGAACATGGGAATGGTGGGGTGGTTGTTTGGGGGTTTAACGTCCTTTTCCACCAAGTACGGGTGATATCAAAGACGGGGCGACGATGAAAAAAGCCAGCACAAATATTTGGCCCCAGCAGGGATACGCACTCACGACCCGAGCATTAGAAGTCCAACGCTCTACCATTCGGCCACCGCGGCTCCCCCGGAACATGGGAAAGCAAAGAATAATAATAATAATAATAATCCCATTCAGTGTGACCTCTATGTAGGGTGCTAATTTCAGTTTTCATTGTACAAAACCAATCAATGATTCACGTGTCGGCGTTCCCTGCTTATGTCTCGTCTAATGTGCTTATGACTAGACAGAAAACAAACAGGTGAAAAGACAATTTAAAAACAAAAAAATAGATACTGTGCACAGGTCAATATTCTCCTCAATGTTGATCAGTTTTACCATGAACAGAATAAGAGTGATAACGGGAAAACTTAAACTGTTGATTTGCATACCGGCCTTTTCAAGTATGTATAAATATTCAGGGTTCTTTTTGCCTTGTGTTCAAAATGGAATGTACTTCATTTTTGCATCAGAAAGCATTTTCGTAACTATTATCGATTTTGAGACATATTAAATTAAATGATGGTAGATTACTGCGTGAATATACATTGCTTTGTTTGCATAAGTTTTAGTGCGTTTGGCGTTTCAGCAGCCAAGGATGTTTTTCTAAGTCTTTTGAAAATTACTCTGCTTGTTAATAAACTAGTGTCCAGAAGAAACGATACCAAGGGTTGGCAAGGACATACAATAAAAGCTGAACAATACAGAAATTTCAGAGTGGTATATTTCATTAGCAAATGTTTCCGGTATTCCCGAGCGCAGACGCTGTATTTGGGACGTGGGATACGTAAACCTATGTTTTTAGGCCTCGGGGATCACTTTGCACAAAAAAACATTCTGACAACAGTTTGGTATCGTTTCTTTTGGACACTAGTTTATTTGCGGTGAATAAAAAGGTACTTACCTTTTTTGCCAACTGAGAAATTCCTTTGAACGGGCTGACGGCCACGGCATAAGTGAAAATTTCTGATCATAATAATAATAATAATCTCATTAATATAGACGCTTTATCCAAATTATTTGGCTCAAAGCGCCGCGAGCTAAACCCGACACGCACGCTCACGTGAATCACACGCATTTTCTCACACACTGGACATGAACACATTACAATCACGTGGTGCGAAGGGCCAGCTCAGTAATTTAAGTTTCGGAATTTTAGAATGCGTGCTTAGAAATGTAAAATATCAAAATGCGCAAAAAAAAACCATACCCCCACAAACTAATATCAAAAGCTGTTTCACTCATTAGTTAAACGTGTACTCCTATTCTTTAAAAAAAAAAATAATAAAAAGATCAAGAGAGAACGTGGTCACCGAATAAGTGTTATTTTACAATAAGAGATAAAAAGCCAGGAAAACTCGTTAGGCTGATGTCACACGAGAGTGTTTGAAGTCCAAACAAACAGCGAACATGGTGTGTTTTCCGTGTTTCTCGCGCGATATGCGGCTACAACATGCCTTTGCCCTAATTTTTCCTGATTTTTTTTTTTTTTTTTGCTGTTTTCCATATTTCTTTACACAAAAACGTCTCTAATGCGATAAAAGAGAAAATTTCGCTACTGCCTTTTTTTTTTAAACTTTATTATTCCCGGGGGAAACGCCTCGCCGTGGTGCAGGGCCACCCAATACCTACCCTATTTCCCTTTTTTTTCTGGGGGAGGAAAGCCGGACAATCCGGAAAGAACCCCCCCCCCCCTCAGCCCCCCCCCCCCTCAGCCCCCCCCCCCTCAGCCCCCCCCCCCCCCTCAGCCCCCCCCCCCCCCCCCCCCCGAGAAGCAGCCTGGTAGCCAGGAAAAACCGGTATCGCATATCACAAGCTCGACCTGGGCCCGCATGTAAAAGTCGGGGTTAGGGAGTTTAGTCCCGGGTTAGGGTCTAACCTCGAACTAAGCTAGCTCTAGGGTTGAATTTTCTGTTGTTTTTTTGTTTTAAATCAGGAAGCGGGTCCATTCCAGAAAGGTGCCTATGCCGTTATAAAAGGATTTTTGTCTTTCTTTCTACAATTCCTTTTTTATTTAATTTTGTTTTGGGGTTTCTTTTGTCCTAGTCTGGGTTAGGCCCGTAGCCGTGGGCTAAATTAACCTCGAGTTTTACATACGGGCCCTGGGCTCGAACCCACGCTTCATCGCCTTGACACCAGTAACGGCCGTTCAGCAGCGAAGCGGCTAAGTCCGACGCGCTGCCTCTGAATAGACCACCGCTCACTGCTTCAACCAGAAAACATTTTTCGGCCACGATGAACGTTCGATATGTGACAGCGGTGCATCGTACGTGGATCCCCTGTATGGTGTGTAGCCACGTTGAGTCATGAATCTGAACATGAATTCTTTGTCAGCGCTGGTCCGTCTATAGTTCGCCCACTCCATCAACACGCCCTCGACATGCAAGCGACTAAAGAAAAGAGCAGATCCTTTCAGCGCGCGAATCTCAGAACCTTCAATATCCATCTTCAGGAAGACACGGCTCGTGCGCACGTAAGGGACCAGGTCATCCATGACAACCGCCTTCACGACGGAATGTGTGATAAGGTGTGACGAGCCCCGCGATAAGCTTTTGTCGATGGAGTATGACTGGACGAAAGACAGATTAATGCTTCCTTTTTTGTGCTGTTTGACGGCCATTTCCTCGTGCTTGTCCGACACTGCGTTATGGACCAAGGTGACGAGCGAGCTTCGGTTGTTGGCGCGAAGCGACGTGGCCAGGAACTGCAGGCTGGTGTTCATCGCGTCCACCGCGAGAACTTCGAAGCCAGCCGCAGTGGCCATGACAGTGAACACACCGATATTACAGCCTACGTCCACAAGGCTTATACGCTCTTTGTGACCGGGCGGATTGTTGTCTGCTCGTTCTAAGAAGTCCAAAGTGCCAGCTACATCTTGTGCGTCCCAAGGAGTGTGTTTCGTGTGAATGTGATGAGATATGGCTATGTCGTATTCAGGATCGTATGTGCATAGTATTGGTGTAGGATGTTCCCTTCCAGGCAGACGAAACCAAGTGCAGTGGTGATTGTAATCTGTGTTTGAAATGAATACCTCAACATCCGACGACGGTAAGTCCTGCGCTGGATCAGATCTAAAAGCCTGCTGATTCCAGTCAGAAGCCTCGTTTAGATCTACTCCCTCCACCTCTTTTATCCCTGCTGTAGGCTTGGAGTTCTCAGTTTCGGTGTTGGCTAGCTTTTCAATGACACTCTCCATACCATTATCTTGCTTTGTCTTCGCTGGGTTGAGCAGGGATGATAAAACCATCCCAGTGATCTGAGTCTTGCTGGACTTCAGGCCAGTAAGCCAGTAAGCGATTGCAACAAAAGCGACAAGACAAAACACAAGCTGAATCACTAGTCTCTGACGTCCTCCTTTTCGTAGAGACAATGGTAAGGAAACACCAAGAATTGGCGTCATCATCGTCGCTCTGTGACGTCTTTATACTGTTTGTGGCACAGAAATAGAGATCTGTTGTTTGTGATCTATCCGCAAAACTCAGGGGAATGTGTTCCGGTCTGCGTATCACACACTTGTTGTGCCTCCTGAAATTGACACATACAGATTGTGAATAAGGATGACGATGAAGAAGAAGGTGAGATATATATGTATGAAGCTTAACGTTTTGTGTTTCCACCAGAGAAAACCAGCACACACGTCTGACTTCCAGCCGGGATTTTAACGCACGAGCCGAACATTGAAAGTCTAGAGCTCGACGATCCGGCTATCCCGGCTCCTAACAATGAAAAAGGGCGAGTGAGTTTTTTTTTTAGGCTTAACGCCGCGCAAGCCTCAAAGACTAATTCGCGGCTAAGCGTGTCTGCACTACGTGAAAAAAACAAACAAACAAAAAAAAACCCACAAATGTAACGTTGGGCAACTGATGCAAACTGATCTACGGGGCAATATGAACCTAGGACATGCAGTAGACGCTGCACCTTCATGCTAATTTATCGAACTCCCGGTTACAAAAAAGCGTAGAAAACAAATAATTACAACTAGGTAAAACAAAGATAAATACTAAGCGCATATACAGCAAATATTGCAACTTATCATCTCCTAGGCGCAATAAACCAGTTCGCAGAATATGCCCAACATCACTCATTCCTAACCACTGGTAGTGCAGACGTGACTGAGGATTTAAAAAGAAGAAATATAGATGAAAGGGCCGACCTTGGAAATCAGACACCAGAGCCTAAGTGTGTAACCAAATAAACTACGTGTGTAAGTTTAACTGTTTTCTGTTACAGCTACAGTAAAAAAAAAATAAATAAATAAATAAATAAATAAACAAATAAAAACAATCCGCCGGATGCAGTTGCTTTAACATAATTGTGCATTCACTGAAAATTAAATACATTCACTGAACTCACCGCACAGCAGTAAAGAACAGCAGCAGACGGCCGAGAAAGGATCACACACGGATGAAACGTCGACTGTTATATCCGATTATAACACTCCTGTCTGTGGTACATGAAAATCAGCCTACCAATCAGAAAGGGCCGGTTCGTTTATTCTGTCACGTCACTCTTTTTTTTTTTAAATCCGATGTAATGCGTTTTCATTTTCAAATGTTTATCAAGACCCATTTCAAAGGCTGACGCCTGTGGGCATGACCGTTTTATTTTTATGTTTGCGAGGTTACTTTTAACCCCCCCCCCCCCCCCCCCCCCCCCCCCCCCCCCCCCACACACACACACAAGTTCACAAGTCTTTCTTCTGAAAAACACACACGCTTTCTCCCCTCAGGAACATTCAGCACGGTCTTCAAAGAGCAATGAATCGAGTATGATCTGCGATACCGAGGTGGATACACGTATAATTGTGCGAGTGTGATCGTATCAGTTTTGGGCGGGGCGACCTGTTGTCTGTGCGTTGAAACATCACATTCCACAGGGAGGAATGGTCCCATCCCATAAAGTTGTTTCGTCGAGTATTATCTGCTATTTTGTCCGCTTTGTGTTGTGGTTGTGGGTGTTTTGCTTTGTCTGTTTGTTTGTTTGGTTGGGGTATTTTTTATCCCCCCCCCCCCCCCGTTCTCCCTCTAAATCTGGCGATCAGACCTACCAATGGGACAAAAGTACGCCAGCTGAGCGGAACGGGGTGCTGATGCATCCTGGATTTGGGTCTCATGAGTTGAAGTCACGTGACAGTTAACTTCTTTTTATGAATAAACCTTAAACATTTCTATGGTATGTTTGTGTATATCAATTGTGTTTGTTTTTTATCAAGAGGAGCAAAGCAAATTCTTCTTAAATTGTAACTAAGAAGCAATAAATCTATCTTATCTAAGCATTAAACGAACGTAGCAATCAGATGGAAATGATATAATTATGTTCGTGTATCTCTCGTTATTTGAACAGTTTCGCTTTCCGGCAACGAGCCTTTCGAGAAACATAAAACGGCAAAATCGCAAGAGCTGGCCGGACTGAAGAACTGGATACAATCGCCCCGCTGAGTGGAGAGCTGGAGTTCATTTTGCACACACACACACACACACACACACACACCCCGCATATGACTGGGATACATCTCCACCCCCTGTAGCGAGCGAACTATGCCAACTGAGCGGTACTGTATACTAGAATTACCTGCAATACAACACCACTTTTCTGTTTCAATAATTATAGCTTTTTATTTACCATGATACAAACGCCATAGGATACATTTATTTTGTGATTGCTTATTCTTAAAACTCTCTCTCTCTCTCTCTCTCTCACACACACACACACACACACACACACACACACACAAACACACACACGCACGCACGCACGCACGCACGCACGCACGCACACACACACACACACACACACACACACACACACACATTGTATTGTGCGTATTGTGTGCTTTAATTGAAAGGGGTTGGGAGGGCCTAGGGATGTGTGTGTGTTTGGGGAGGGGTGGGGGGGGGGAGTAGGGCAGTACTGAAATTCAAGATCTGTCGAATTTGGCCTGTCCCGTCCAGTCATCGTCTCTGCTAGATTAACATGTTCGCAGATCAGCTGCTCAAACTTTGACTTCATCATGAAGACGCTCTCCCCCTAAAACAGGAAACAAAAGGAACAGTTTTAACGGCTTTACATCAAGGTGTGTCGTGCTGAGACCCGCTACACGTACACAATTATGCAGTTTACGTTTTGTTGATCATAAGCAACACGGATTCAGTTCAGTACTCGCGAACCCAAGAAGAATGCACTGTTGAATGTTGGGTTAATATATTCCCGTGAGTTTGCCCGATTGTTCTCCAATTAACTGCTTCGTTCGTCAACAAAAAAAATCTTAACCCTTTCAGCCATGAAGGAATCTCAATAGCGATAACGCTCTCTGCCTGGGAGGTTTTCAAGTGTGTTAGATCTAAAGCTGGGCTCTTGCATACAAACCCCTATTTCTCAAGAAGTATTGGATCCATCCTACAGGATCCATTCCACTGTGCAGAGCGTATGAGAGTCGGTCACATGCACGCGTATTATTGTTAGGGTCTGCGAGACCGTAGGTGATACGGCAGCAGGGCTGAAAGTGTTAAAAAGTAATGATAATAATAATAATAAGTATTGTATAGGCGCTTTACCCAATTTCATGAATCGGCTCAAAGCGCCGCGAACTGAACCCAACACGCACGCTCACGTGAATCACACGCATTCTCTCACACACTTGACATAAACACATTACAATCACGTGGTGCGAAGGGTCAGCTCAGCTATTTAAATTTCGGGATTTAGAATTGCATTTATTTTTCAAATTTGGTGGGCTGAACATTTCCAAAGCAGAGGGGGAGGAAGCCGGAGTACCCGGAGAGAACCCCCGACAATCGGCCCGAATGAACGGTGCCACATACGAGAAGGAAAAATTCTTTGCCCCGAGTGGTACTCGAACCGTTGACCTCTCGCACTGGTGACAAGTCTCTTAACCACTAGACCACCGACCGTCCTAATGATAATAATAATAATAATAATCGCATTAATATAAGCGATTTATCTCAGATATTTATCTCGAAGAGCCCCGAGCTAAACCCAACACGCACGCTCTCGTGAATCGCACGCATTCTCTCGGACACTGGACACGAATATATAACGATCACGTGTTGCGAAGGGCCAGCTCAGCAATTTAAGTTTCGGAATTTTAGAATTGCATTAATTTTCGAATTTTGTGGGCCGAACATTTCCAAAGCAGACGAGGAGGAAGCCGGAGTACCCGAACGAACGAAAATGAAAGAAAATGTTCTCGCCAAGAGTGGGTGGGTGTTTGGGGATTTAACGTCCTTTTCCACCACATACGGGTGATATCAAAGACCCCAACGATGAAAAAGCCAGCACACATATTTGGCCCCAGCCGGGATAGCCAAGAGTGGGACTCGAACCTGACCTCTCGCATTGGTGACAAAGTCTTAACCACTAGACCACCGATCGCCCCAGTATAGTGAGGCGAAATTTTTCCTTCTCGTATGTGGCACCGTTCATTCGGGCCGATCGTCGGGGGTTCTCTCCGGGTACTCCGGCTTCCTCCCCCTCTGCTTTGGAAATGTTCAGCCCACCAAATTGGAAAAATAAATGCAATTCTAAATTTTGAACTTTAAATAGCTGAGCTGACTCTTCGCACCACGTGATTGTAATGCGCTTATGTCCAGTGTGTCAGAGAATGAGTGTGATTTCCGTGAGCGTGCGTGTTGGGTTCAGTTCGCGGCGCTTTTGAGCCGATTCATGAAACTGGGTAAAGCGCCTATACAATACTCATTAGTAGTAGTAGTAGTAGTAGTAGTACTCAAAAGAGACAAGCCTCACCAACTACACCGCCAGTGTTGCACGGCTTGTTGTTGCAGGACTTCCCCTGGTAGTTCTCGCCCTTGCAATACGCTCCGCCGTTAGAGGGAGGTGGGGCGCCACAGTAGCGAGTCCTGTAGGTGTGGCCGCCATTGCACGGTCTGTCACAGTAGGCCCAATAGGACCAGTTGGTCCAGCCGCCGTCAACTGCAACGAGGTTTAGGAAAAGGTTGGTAATTGTAAAGAATAGTATACGAAAATAATTGGAGCTAATTGCACGCACTTTGACGGGTGTTTTCGGTTCTGCTCGATGCAAAGAGACGTAAGACACCCTTACGTACTCACTTTGATCACTCCTTCCCCACAAACATGCACAAAATGTCCCTGAATGACTGGCGACCACGGCCCGAGCAGTCATCTGCACGCCATTTTGGTTGGTGATCACGTAGGTGAAAACGGCCGTGGTCGCCAGTTATTCAGGGATAGGGCCTATGTTGTGCATGTTTGTGGGAAAGGAGTGGTCAAAGTGAGTAGGTAAGGGTGTCTTAGGTCTCTTTGCATCGAGCAGAACCGAAAACACCCGTCAAAGTGCGTGCGATTAGCTCTAATTATTTTCGTATACTATTCTTTACAATTACCGAAAGTCGGCCGGCGTCCGTAAGCACACAGAAGTGAAAGCAAGTTCAAAGTTGCTGTCTCTCTGTCACGTGTGTGCGTGTGTGCGTGTGTGTGTGTGTGTGTGCTGATAATGGTGACGATGCATTTTGTATGTGTATTATTGTAGCAAGTACAGATAGTAAGAGAGACCTGTGCGTCTATTGTCTCATCCTTGAAAAATAAAGTTTCAGTCAGTCAGTCAGTCAGTCCCGTCTCTCTCTCTCTCTCTCTGTAGTTTGTTTGGTGTTTGGGGGACGGATGTGTGTGTGTGTGTGTGTGTGTGTGTGTGTGTGTGTGTGTGTGTGTGTGTGTGTGTGTGTGTGTGAGAAGGGGGTGGGGGAGGGGGGTGGTGGTGGTGATGGATTGAGTGTTTGAAAACTTGGAACATGGAAAACAACAAAACAATCAAATGAAAGTAAAAACCCTTGATTACCTGGACAAACGTGCTTGTTCACTTGGAACAAGGAAAACAACAAAACAAACAAACAAACAACGGAACAATGAAACTTAAAAAAGAAAAGAAAAAAAGAACATGACTACCTGGACAAACGTGCGTGTTGCAAGCCCGTCTCTCGACTCTTCCTCCCTGGCAAGGTCGGCCGCCATTTTTGGGTTGTGGGTTGGTGCAGCTTCTGGTTCTGTACTGATGACCTCCGCCACACGTTACGCTACACCGTGACCACGCCCCCCAGTCACTCCACCCACCGTCAGCTGCAACATTGAGATAGCTAGATCACTACACTCGTCACACTGGTTCCCGTGGTGTAGTGGTAAGCAGTTCTACCTAGATCTACATGGGTCGGGACATCTGGAATCGAATCCCTTCCGAGACACACCTCCTCAACACGTCACGGTACACCGTGACCACGCCCTCCGGTCGCTCCACCCACCGTCAGCTGCAACACTGATAGCTAGATCGCTACACTCGTCACGCTGGTTCTCGTGGTGTAGTGGTAAACAGTTCTACCTTTAGCTACACGGGTCGGAACATTTGGAATCGAATCCCTTCCGAGACACACCTGCCCCACACGTCACGCTACACCGTGACCACGCCCCCCCCCCCCCCCCCAGTCGCTCCACCCACCTTCATTGACGTAGCTAGATCACTACACTCGTCACACTGGTTCCCGTGGTGTAGTGTAGTGGTAAACAGTTCTACCTATAGCCAGGGCGTCCCTCTAATCGAGAATGTGACTTCCCCGATCACTCATGGGTTACCCAACTGTTCTACCTACAGTTACATTCGTCGGGACATCTGGAACCGAATCCCTTCAGAGACACACCGATGTTTTCGTACACGGTTTTTTGTTGTTGTTGTTGTTTTTTTTTTTTTGGTTTTGTTTTGTTTTGTTTTCCAGTCAAGAGAGGGTGTGCTATTGGCCCAATGGTGAAGCTGTAACCACACCAACTGTAAGGGTGCTATTTTCGATTCTTGAATGGCGACACTGCATTTTACCCCCCCCCCCCATTCCACCCCATTCCTCCCCCCACCCCCGGAGCAGTAGCTTGGCCCCAATAAAGCCGTGAAAAATGAATCATCACACAGCCTAAGGAAGAGAATCACCTGCACTGATTTAATACTGCAAACATGCAGTACAACGTGATGGCCTCACACACACACACACACACACACACACACGCACGCACGCACGCACGCACACACACCAGGGGCATCGGAAATTGTTGGGGGGAGGTGGGGCAAAATCTCAGAGGGGGGAAACGCCAGAGTCACTGCAAGGAAGGACGTTGGCCAAAGAAAGTCAAAAGCGGGTGGGGGGGGGGGGGGGAGTGATTATCAGACGACTTTCTGCCAAGTCGTTTTGATATTTCATGCAACGGCTAAACTGAGTTCTCTGTTGGGTGGGATGAGGGAGAGAGCAGGAAGAGGGGTAGGGGGAGGGGGGTAGGGAAAAGGGGGGGGGGGGGGGCAAGACCATGGCTTTGCCCCCCCCTCTTGCCATAGTCACCTGATTTTCCGGGGGGGGGGGGGGGCAAAAAGATACCCCCCCCCCCCCGCTTGGGTACGGTGGGGGGGCAGCTGCCCCCCTGCCCCCCCCCCCCCGGTTCCGGCGCCCCCCCCCCCCCACACACACACACAAATACGATGGTTGGATTTCGCTCCCCTATCGCGGTAATTTACTGTCAACGGTCATTAACTTACCATAGCAGTCAGGCTCCTGGCAGACTGGGCAGCCATTGATCATCTTGAGGCAAATTACTGGACAGTAGGAAATGTTGGGACAATCTGCACAAAGGAACATTCACTGGGCATTAAGTGCACTGAACTGTTGGCCAACAGTCCGTCAGTCAGTCAGTCACTCAGTCAGTCAGTCAGTCTTTAGTCAGTCAGACACTGAGACAGTCAGTCAGTCAGGCGGTCTGTCGGTCAGGCAGGCAGTCAGGCAGGCAGGCAGGCAGTCAGCCAATCACTCAGTCAGTCAGTCAGACAGGCAGTCAGTCAGTCAGACAGGCAGTCAGTCAGTCAGGCAGGCAGGAAGGCGGGCAGCCAATCTCTCAGTCAGTCAGACAGGCAGGCAGCCAGTCAGTCAGTCAGTACAGTCAGTCAGTCAGTCAGTCAGGCAGGCAGGCAGTCAGGCAGGCAGGAAGGCAGGTAGATGATGTTAAACCTCTACTAGCTAACTAACTAACTAACTAACTAACTAACTAACTAACTAACTAACTAACCTTTAAATAAACTCCCGCTCAAAGCGCAGTTCATAATTAAACAGAGGCTTAAAACCATACATTGCGGAGGAAAAATGATACGTCAATGTTCTCTGAAATTTAACACTTCTAAGCGGTATCAGTTCTTGCTGTTAACAATTCAAAAGCACACAATTAAAATCACAATTCTAAATGTGGATAGGGAGATCATCAGCATGATCCTTCAAACCGCTTACCTAACCTCAAGCCCTCAGAAAGGGCGATGCATGACACGAGAACTGTGACTGCCGTCCAGAAATGCATTGTGGCGCTCTCTTCTCTCTGCAACACCAAATAAAAGGCATCTGGCATGAATTGTAATGGTAATAATTATGTGTTATAGTGAGAGGGGTCCGCTGTTGGAACTAAAACACTCCCGTCTAACATCAGCATTAAGCTCATGGCACACGGGAGACGTGTTTGTCCGAACAAACACGGAAAACAGCTCAAAACAAATAAGGGCGAAGGTATGTTGTAGCGGTATGTCTTACGAGAAACACAGAAAACCATCATGTTCGCTGTTCGGACAAAAACACTCCCGTGTAACATCACCCCTAGGCCCATGACACACCGGAGACGTGTTTGGCCGAACAAACATAAGACATAAGACATAAGACATTTATTAAATTTCCAAAAGAGGAACATTGTTTTGTGGTCTCTCATAAAAACATAAAATATGCCAAACACTCACTCATACGGCCATGCACACTCATTCCACCTATTTACATGTTCGTACACTCGTACCTAAAAATCTATCACAATGTTGCAGTACTATGAATAAATTACAACACTACACCCCACATCATTTCACATCAGCAGCACAACATGCAAACCAGCTCAAAACACGCTGTGGAAAAGTTAGGACAAAGGCATGTTGTAGACGTATGTCAGACGAGAAACACGGGAAAAAAACGCTATGTTCGCTGTTTGTTAGGACTAAGAACACTCCTGTGGAACAAAAGCCTTCGGCTCATGACACACGGGAGACGTGTTCGTTCGAACAAACATGCAAAATAGCTAAAAAACAAAACAAAAACACTCTCTGGAAAAATGTATGTCAAAGGTACGTAATTGTAGCCGCATGTACACGAGTACCACGAAAAAACATCATACCGGCCCCCGTAGTGTAGTGGTTAGCACTTCGGATCATGGACCGGGAGACCCGGGTTCGAATCCCAGCCGAGGCAAGCGGGATTTTTCCTACCTAGGTCGGCTCCTACCCAGAGCGGGTGTGCTATGGGCCCAGTGGGGAGGCTGTTGCCACACAGCCGAGTTTCACCCACTTCACGGGTGCGACTTTGGGGGTGCTTCCCTCAGTATGACACGTCTTATGATGTGGATGATTACACGGCCGGCACCGCAGGTGCCGTAGTTCCCGGGCCTGGTTAATGCCGGGATATTTATGACAGGAAGCGTGGAATGCGGCCCTGTCCCGCAGTCCCAAACCACACGGACCTCCATAGCATCATCTCACCATCATCCTCATCTCCATCATCATGCATAATAAAAATTGTCCCAGCTTCCGAGTCCTCCGTGGGTTCCACCCATGACCTGGGAGGAACACCACAGGAGCTGGTAAAGAGTTGGGGCAGCAAAAAAAAAAAAATCATGTTCGCTGTTGAGACTAAAACACACCCCGTGTAACCATCAGCCTTTGGTTCACGATACACGAGAAACGTGTTTGTCCGAACAAATACAAAAACGCTCAAAACACGCTGTGCAAGAATTAAGACAAGGGGTGGGGGTGGGTGTGTGTGTGTGTGTGTGTGTGGGGGGGGGGTGTTTGGGAGTTTAACGTCCTTTTCCACCACATAAGGAATACAACAAAGATAATTATGTTGTAGCCGTATGTCAAACGAGAAACACGGAGAAAAAAGCCACGTTCGATGTTTGTTCGGAAAAAAACAAAACAAAAAAACAAAAGCAAAAAACAACAACAAAAAACAAATCCCGTGTGACATCAGCCTGAACCAATAGGCCAAATCTCGCCATCAAGCCTAAGCTGTCTTTGCCCTTCGGCGTTTGTGGGTGCACTAACCGCTCTCTGTGTTCTGAATCTAGCTGATCATTCAAGCGTGTCTGCCGTTCGCGATTGTTGTCAGTGTGTTTGTCTCACACAGTCACGGATGCGAAAGTGGGTGAACGCTCCCCTCCTTCTGGAAATATTAAGGTCAGAGGCGTGAGCACCCAGGCGTGACGGCGTGGATACGGTTTATAGAGTACATTGCGTGTTTGAGTTGAGCTTCATTCGTCACTTTTACAGTGCGCGACCGAGTGTCTGTATAGGTACAGCGCGAACCGGCTGGCTTTCGACTAAGCCCACCTACCTCATCCTGATTCAGCTGCTGCTGCTGCTGTCGTGTGTGTGTGTGTGTGTGTGTGTGTGTGTATTTGTTGGTATGAGTGCGGGAGTGCGCGCATTGAGTCACTGTGAGAATTTTGCGCTATATAAGTACAATTCATTATTATTATTAGTATTGTTGCTGACTGACAGGTGTGCTGGCTTTTTCATCGTTGCCCCGTCTTTGATATCACCCGTATGTGGTGGAAAAGGACGTTAAACTCCCAAACACCCACCCACCCTGACTGACAGGTCATGCTAGCAAAACAAATCGAGCGAACACTCCGACAAGCTAACCTACGTGTTTTGCTAAGCTTGTCGGAGTATGTGTCTGACGGAAACATCAGAAGGTAAAATAGCGTGCCCAGCGTGCGGTTTCCACGGAAAATTGGTTTTAGCCTGTAGGCGTGGCTGCAGGCGTCTGGGTTAAATGTTAATTGTAAAGAGCAGACAGGTGCACAATAGTTTCGTTATGGCCAGCTTGTGTATCCGTGCTTGTAATCTGTGAAATACTTGCTGGCTTTACAGGATGGCACCACCACCACCACCACCACCACCAACAACAACAACAACAACAGCAGCTACACACTGCGTATTATATTTAATGTTCTGTCATTATTATTGTTGTTGCTGCGTTTGTTGTTTGTTTGTTGTTGTTGTTGTCGTTGTTGATTCGTTTATTTCTTTGTTTCAGTGTTGCTGTAGTTTGTTT
>JACVVK020000262.1:150000-175000 GCA_018292915.2 Batillaria attramentaria
CGTTTCACAGGTCACAGAATTCGTGCACCTACCCTCTTCTTAGTACAAGGAAACCGATAGAGGCTGAGATTGCCCAGGCTGTTGCCCATGGCAACGAGACTTCTTTCAGGGTTGACATCCAAGGCGTTCAGCTGTCCATCAAGCGCCTGTCTGGAGCTCCACACACCTGCACGTTGAACCCATTCAATTATATACATTTCTGTTAAATACTTTTTTTTTTTTTTTTAAACAAGAATCAATAAATAAGAGCAAGTCACGGTTTGTAGTTGACGGGTATCCGCATAAGCGGCGAGATATCTCGTGTTTGCCGTGACCAGTTTCCAGTTACCGCAGCCCGGGGATATCCCGAGATCTAGTGTTAATCAGCCAAGTAGGACTAGTTGGTTAGCTAGTTATTTAGGGCTTAACGCCACGCAAGCAACAAAGGCTAATTCGCGGCTCGTGAAAGTCTCTTCCTGCCAGGTCCTACAAAACATAAAATTCCTGCGTTAAAACAGATGCGAATAAATAAAAAAAATTCTAGCGGGTCTAAATGAGAAACTTCTTTCAGGGCTTACAAATTTAACATAGGTGGTCAGTGAACGACTGAATGTTTGAGAGGTCTATAATTGATAAAACAGGTTGACCTCTTTCAGGAAACTGAAGATGTTGTCAGGGGGGACAACCCTGAACAGCACCTTCAGTGAATCCGCGCAGTAATGTTTGGCACGGATCTCAGTGAGATCTGTACACGAAATTAAAAAGTGTTCAACAGTGAAACAGCCAAGTGGGACGGTGGGACCATTGAGACTGTAGAGTCACCAACAAGGCTAACAATAGGGTAGTCAGCCACCTCCAGAACCATACTGCTCGCGCCAATTTCGCCTCTCACCTCATCTCTCCCAGAGCTGATAATCACTAGGCGCAAGTAGGTCGATCCGTGCACTGCGAGCGCGACTGCGTAAGCACCCACAACCTCTCCGCCGCACGAAAAACCGAAGCGACCGAACAGAAACCGAAGGACTACGTCTACAATTGTTCACATCCGCAAAGTAGTTCCCGGGTTTGATCATCATCGGTTTAGTTGTATATCTTTGCGTGTGTGTGTGTGTGTGTGTGTGTGTGTGTGTGTGTGTGTGTGTGTGTGTGTGTGTGCGTGTGTGTGTGTGTACGTGCGTGTGTAGGTTTGAAGAGTGAAATCCGAAGCAAGATTGTATCTGCTTACCTGTCAGTAGGTGATCCAAAGTACAGGTGTCAGAGGCCCAGGTAACGGTCTCAATGTCCGATCCATTTATCTCTTGGCATGTAAACAGATCCCCTGAACACGAACAGAGACAAAAGCCTTTGGGTTAACCCTTTCAAATCTGTAACTCCTCCAAGAGTGAAAAAAAAAGAGAAAGAGAGAGAGAGAGAGAGAGAGAGAGAGAGAGAGAGAGAGAGAAGTTGAAAAAATAGAAGGAAAAAAAGAAAACAAACAAACAAACAAACAAACAAACTCGATGTATGAAAACGAGATTTGAGTACTGTATTAACCCTGGGCTTGGTGAATAAAATTAATTGATGCTGAAAAAGCCCTAGAGGTAGTCGGGTATTCCGTTCTCAGCACCACCAGGGTTAAGTTATCAAATCGAGTCCAGTAATTCTATAGTGGTGAAGTATTCTGTGTGTGGATATAAGAGACAATTGAAAATATTTTCATTTAGAGAGAGAGAGAGAGAGAGAGACAGACAGACAGAAACAGAGACAGAGACAGAGACAAACAGACAGACAGAGACAGACAGACAGACAGAGACCGAGAGACGGAGAGAGACAGAGAGGGAGAACTTACAGAACTTTTGTTCGGGTGCAGCAGAGCTACTGCGAAGGAGTAGAACATCCGCAGGGTGCTGCTTGGCAAAATCTAGCGCTGTGATCCTTTCACGGTGTCCCTGCATACACACACACACACACACACACACACACACACACACACACACACACACACACACACACACACACACACACACACACACACACACACACACACACACACACACACACACACACACACACACACGATTGTGTATACGGTGTATGTACATAGTATTATCAGTATCATTCATTCCATTAAAGGGTGGGGTGGGTTTTGGGGGATTTAACGTCCTTTTCCACCACATAGGGTGATATCAAAGACGGGGCAACGATGAAAAAGCCAGCACAAATATTTGGCCCCAGCCGGGATCGAACGCATGACCCGAGTATTAGAAGTCCATCGCTCTACCATTCGACCACTCCGGCTCCCCTCATTCCATTTAAAAATGTGATAATGACTTGTACGAAGCTTTCCTTTCCAATCTTTTTAAACGTTTTTAAAAAGGTGTCCCACTAAATTAAACTAAAAATAAATAAATAAACATCCCTATAAACCTTCAAAACAAAAATAAAACAAAAATCTTTAAAAATGTCTAAATAACCCCACCTGACAAAACAATTTTAAAAGAGAAATCAAAAACTTTAATAAAAAAAAGTACCTTCAAGATATTGTGGAGTTCCCAGACTGGAACTCTGTCCTCGTTTTCTTTCATGCGGAACACGTAGATGCCACGGTCCGTGCCTCCAGTCACCAACCAACCGGCATCTGTTTCATCAGAGCCACGACGAGAATTAGTTTAATGTACAGCCAACAATCTACAATAAGTATGTACAAAAACAATGTTCCACTGACTTGGAAATAGCAAGCAATTCAACGGAGTTGATTTGTGTTCTTTTTCATTTCTCCTTGTTTTGTTTTGTTTTGTTTTTTGTTCTTTTTTCTTGTTCTTCTTGTTCCTCTCTCTCTCTCTCTCTCTCTCTCTCTCTCTCTCTCTCTCTCTCTCTCATGCAGGACAGCATGTAAGATAGGCAGCAATGCCTAAATGCTCTATCCTGAATAAAAAACGTTTCATCATCATCATCATCTCTCTCTCTCTCTCTCAATATTTTTCTCGTTTATCATTGGAAAAAAAATGTTTTCCCCTTACTGTGTTTTTAGTTCTTACAATTTCTATGTGTATTTGTCGTATTTGAATTGATAACTTTCTCATTGTTTACATAAGCATTTACGCTGTAGTGTTGTGAAATGTGCTGTAAACCGTGCAAGCGCTGGTCTGTCCACGCGCGCACGAACGTGTGTGTGTGTGTGTGTGTGTGTGTGTGTGTGTGTGTGTGTGTGTGTGTGTGTGTGTGTGTGTGTGTACCTGGAGAAAGTCTGATACACTCCAACTGTTCAGTGGTGATTTTCTTGTTCAAAACCTCCACTACTGTCATGTCTTTCGAGATCAGCTGCAGAATCACCACACTGAAACAAACGGACAAAATTAATACCGAACATCGCTGTATTATGTTCTTGTAGCTTGTCCCATTCGGTCGTAGACGCTATGAAGTCCGAACAACTGAACCATCAACTTCAGTAGATACATAAATATATCCCCTTACGTACTGACCTTCATCTTATTCGACAATTTCTTTTTTAGTCACAGAAATAATGTACTTAATTATTAAACTGTCACAGAAATAATTTACTTAATTATTAAAGTCCTACTCAATAGAAAACAACTTGAACGTGACCTCATGCAGGTACACCCTGTCTACATTTAAAAAAAAAAAGAAAAAAAAAAACTAAAGGGGAACAAACTCTGTAGTGAAACACTTACTGTCCATCCTTGGTTCCCAGCACGATGAGCTCCCCTGTTGAGCTGCAGTCGACACAGCAAAACTGCGCTCCCTGGTATTAAAAAAAAAAAAAAAAAAAAAAAACTCATGAAAGATATATAAATGTATATAATTATATTAATAGTTATCGTTCGCAAAACCCACAGTCCATCGTGTGCAGGCTTCACTCACTAACAGAAACTTTTTTCTTTTTCTTTTTTCCGAACAGTTGTGCTTGTAAGGTTGATGTCACACGGGTTAAGTTTTAGTCCGAACAAACATAAAACACTACTAGACTCTAACCTCTAAGATGTAAATATTTCGAGGGCAAAGACACTGTCACACGCGTAACTGATTATCCTCGCGTTCGCAGCAAAAAGAGCGGTTACGGAACCGTTAATCCTTCCCGGTTTTCGCATGCAGGGCCAAACCCGAAGAGTGACAAACGTGAGATACACTTGCGCAGTACGACGAGTGTTGAATTCAAAGCTTGTTTTTGCACCGACGAAGCGAACCCGCAGACCCGGGAAGTGCATAGGCCTTTAATATCAGAATATTATTATGCTTTGCACCTTCATGTAGAGTTTCCAGACGGGCCCGTGTGTAAAGGTGTTGAACTTGCACAGCACTCCGTCACTTCCGGCAGTCAGCACGTCGGCCATGATGAATGACTGTTGTATGACTGCTAGGCCACGGAGCTCGTCGAAATGACCCTGGAGTAAGAACAAGTGACGTTTGTTTGTTGTTGACTGGTTTTAGTTTAGCAAATAAAAGCGACACAAAAGGGACAGAAACCACTTAACTTTGACAAAGGACGGCACAGGTCGACGTTTCGGCTTACGCCTTCTTCAGGACATAAACAAATGGGACATAACTTCAACAAACAAGCAAAAGGTAACTCTGCGGACGTACTGACATACACGGCGCGGGAAAAAAAAAGAAAAAAAAAAAAGGGTGGGCGAGAAAAGGACCAGAAAAAATAGCAAAATTATCACAACACCCATCCTTAGGTGACAGAAGACCATGGACTGTGTGTGAAAAAAAAAAAAAAAAAAAAAGGGTGGGCGAGAAAAGGACCAGAAAAAATAGCAAAATTATCACAACACCCATCCTTAGGTGACAGAAGACCATGGACTGTGTGTGAAAAAAAACAAAAAAAAACGTTTCTATTTGGTTTTAGTTTGTTTGTTTGTTTCTTTCTTTCTGCGGATGTGGTGTAGGTGGCGTTCTGTGTTGATTTGCTTCTTTGATGTTGTTGTTGTTGTTGTTTTCAGTTTTAGTTTGTCACGTGTTGTACGCATGTCATGTTTCTTTCTTTCCTTTTCTCCCTGTCTAAAAGTGTTACTTCTTGTACACTGTTCGTATATATGTTTTTTTTCATTTTGCTTGTTTATTGGTTGTTGTTGTTGTGGTTGTTGACAAAATTGTGACCGCCTACGTAATCATACACACACACACACACACACACACACACACACACACACACACACACACACACACACACACATGCTCTCTCTCTCCTCTCTCTCTCTCTCGGACAGCTTGTAAGATAGGCAGACCATGCCTACAAGTCTTTATCCTGAAATAAACGTTTCAGTCAGTCAGTCAGTCTCTCTCTCTCTCTCTCTCTCTCTCTCTCTCTCTCTATATATATATATATATATATATATATATATATATATATATATGTGTGTGTGTGTGTGTGTGTCTCTCTCTCTCTCTCTCTCTCTCTCTCTCTCTCTCTCTCTCTCTCTCTCTCTCTCACGCGCGCGCGCACACACACACACACACCGACCTGTGTGACAGGCATAGGATCGAGAGTGACCCCAGTCAGCGGACAGCCCTTGTCGGCCAGTGAAGCACTCAGCAGCGAGTTCATGGTGGTCGAGATGATAAGTGCGTCCTTCACTATCGCCAGGTTACGTACCCCGCCCTCTGAGTACGGAATCTGCCGAATGTGGAAGAAATCGACAGATTAACAAGAAGATCTGGCGATCACCCTTACCTTACAGGCACAGTTCTCTCCCTTGCAACGCCCACTCGTCTATTCGAGATAGACTAACAGCTAGGTATATAGATACAAGTATTCGTCAATGATAATGACGATAAAGCAGTAAACAAACATTTCAATAAATGAAATAAATACATTTGTCAATGAGTAAATAATTGAGTATGTCGTTAAATCAAAGGGATGATGTATATAGTTAAAAGAATAAATGAATATAATTATGTCAATCAAAACATTAATACAAAAAAAAAATACATAAAAATAAATAAAAATTTTAAAAAATAAATTAAGATAAATAAACAAATAGATGAAAAATTAAGTCTTCAAATAAACAATAGATAAATAAATAAATGAGAGCAAATACAAAAAAAATACATGAATGAATAATGCTGCCAGTCAGTTTCCGCATTAAATACGAGTTGGCAGTTCTAGCCTACCGTCATTTCGATGATACTCTCCCGCCTTATCTGTCTGCCTCACTCTGCACCTACATTCCGTCCCGTACCCTCCGCTCATCTAATGACAAGCTACTCAAGGTCCCTAAGATAAACCTGAAAACTTATGGTGAACGAAGTTTCCGTTTTGCCGCCCCTACAGTCTGGAACTCTCTGCCTATGGGGCTGAGACAACAACCATCTTTATCAGCTGTTAGATCTGGACTGAAAACGCACCTTTTTCAACAGGCTTTCAACTGACGTGTCTTAGTATTGTGTGATGTGATTGACGTGTTTGTCTGTATAGTGTGAATGTGTATGAGTGATGTGTGTTAGCGCAATTAGTCACTGTTTCTGAGAAGTGCGCTATATAAATGAAATGTATTATTATTATTATTAATTAAATAAATAAACGAATAAATAAATACAAGACAAGATAATTTTATGGTTAAATAAGTGTAAAGTGTAGAACTGTGTATGCTGAAGTTTTCAACACAGTTATACCTCTGCGATCAAAAATTTTGAATCAATAAAAACAAAAAGCACAAGAATTGTAAGAAAGAGTAATAGATTTTTTTTCCCGAAACCTATCTTACCTGCAGTGATGCCACTTTGTCCATGTTTTTGTTCCACGCCCACGCTTGGATCTGTCCATCCCTTCCTCCGGTGATCAAGTGTTGACGATAATACAGGACGCTTAGTACCGGACCCTACAAGCGCACAAGCACAGATGCACGCACGCACACACGCACACGCACGCACACACACACACGACATGTACACGGTCAAGAACATTATAGCTGAAGTATTTACTGGTGTATATAGTTTGGGTTAAACCGTATCTAACCTGCCATGTAAGCTCTCTCGTCCGACCGACATTCAAGAAGAAAACAAACTAACTAAAAACTACGACCATTATCACCACCACCATCAACTACAACAACAACCATAATCAGCATTACTATCACCATCAACATAAATAACACCAACAAAACATTTCTAAAACAACAACAACAACAAAAACTGACGTCATGTCCGTGTTTGACGAAGTTTGTGATTTTCTTCTCTCCGTCGGTGTATATAGTTTGGGTTAAACCGTATCTGTGTTTACTGCCCGTCCCCAGTATGTATAGATTTTTTGTTGTTGAGATTTTCATAACTGTGCTTGCTCCTCAGCTGTGTCGTGTCCGCTATGCCCTTGCCATCTTTTAGTTTAGATTTCTTAGTTTAGTAGCATAGTATTAGACTTAGACATCACACATTACTTTAGGATCTGTGTTTAATATGTATGGATTATATGTCTAGATAAATTAATGTAGGTGTGTGTGTGTGTGTGTGTGTGTGTGTGTGTGTGTGTGTGTGTGTGTGTGTGTGTGTGTGTGTGTGTGTGTGTGTGTGTGTGTGTGTGCGTGCGAGCCAGAAGAAAATTTTCTGCCATCGACAGACAATAAAGTTATATTGAATTGAATTGAATTGAAATTGAATCTAACCTGCCATAATTATAAGCTTACTCAACCGACGGACTTTCAGGAAGAAAACAAACTAACTAAAAATTACGACCACGACCACCACCACCACCACCAACTACAACAACAATCATAACCGGCATTGTTATCACCATCAACATAAATGACACCAACAAAACATTTATATTAAAAAAAAACCACTGACGTCATGACCGTGTTTGACGAAGTTTGTGATTTTCTTCCCTCCGTCGCCCCAGATATAAACTGTCCCGTTGGAGTCTCCTGTGATGAGATCGCCTTTGTCTGTGTACCGCAGGCATACGAAGTACTTGGGCCTGAGGTTCATCTGAAAAATCATCATCATCATCATCATCATCATCATCGCGTCGTCGTCGTCGTCACCATCGTCAGCGTCATCATCATCGTCGTCGTCGTCGTCGACGTCTTCGCCGTCGTCGTTATCATCATCGTTGTCATCGCCATCATCATCGTTGTCGTCGTCGTCGCCATCATCATAATCATCATCATCATCGTTGTCGTCGTCGTTTATGTTGTTAACAGTATAGGAGTTGAACCAGTCGACACAATGAACACACTGATAAACTGACTACTGTGCTCATAGACTGACTGTCTGACTGCGTGATTGATTGATTGACTCACTGACTGGATGGATGGATGGATGGATGGATGGATGGATGGATGGATGGATGGCTTAAACAGGCACTGTAAACGAGCCTGCACGTTAATCTGACACGATCTGGTGATGAAAAATCCCCAAACCAAACTCCACGCCCTCCAAGGGATGAAAATCCAGCATCCCAGGATCGGCCGAAAACCAAACACCTTTAACACCACTGCGCCAAATCCTCTAGATTTCTGTTTCCTGTTCCGAAGCACATGGCCCAGAATGTGACCTCACCTCGTAGTCCGGTAGAGCGGCCGACTGTAGTTTCTGTGACTCTGGGTAGAGTTTCCACCAAGCTAGATGTTCCTTTCCACTCGTTGCCAGAATTTCTGTATTCTTTGGGTTGAAATCCAGGTCGCACACGGTTTCAGTGTTCAGCTGGACAAACAAACAAACAAACAAACAAAATGACTTACAGAAACCCAGTATCACGACAATAATTGTTTAGTCGTATTTCGTACAATCATGTAGTATAGCTCAATCAGTCTATTCGTGTGTGTGTGTGTGTGTGTGTGTGTGTGTGTGTGTGTGTGTGTGTGTGTGTGTGTGTGTGTGTGTGTGTGTGTGTGTGTGTGTGTGTGTGCGTGTGTGTGTGTGTGATTAAGGTACCTAGGGCTTTAAAACGTGGTAGAAAAGGACGTTAAACTCCCAAACACCCACCCCACCAACCCGTATTCGGGCTTTAAAATCTTGATGAATAAGTCAGATGATGAAAATAACTGTGTTCAAAAACCTAAAAGACACCGGGGGGAGGGGGGTGCAAACAGCAACAAACAAAGAAACAAAGAAACAAACAAGTGTTTCCTTTCAATCGGGGTTCAGCTTGTAATCCTGGTTTACGAGTAGCTTGACTTAAGTCGTTGTGTTCGTAAACCACTCACAGATACACGATTAAAGCAATATATAGTTTTCCTTTGGGATGAGGGAAAGCAAGAAGAAAAGAACAAGAGACAGACAGGCAGGCAGACAGACAGTGACAGACGCCGACTGACACAGACAGACAGGGGCTCAAATACACAGACAATGAGTCCGGCGCATTGAGTTTTATTGTAAAGAAATGCGCCCTACAAATATCATTTATTATCATTAGTAATATCATTATTATTATTATTATATCGATGTGTCAGTCTCACGTAAGTCTCAGCAAGCAGTCGGCATGTCAACACGCTAGACAGATCCCACACTGTAAGATGTTTGTCTGATCCGTTGTCGACAGCTGCCAAAACATCCTGCAAAGGAAATATGAGCATTAATACAATATACAAGTGTGTGTGTGTGGGGGGGGGGGGGGGTCTTCGCTCAATATCCCCAAAGACACCACTCTAAAATAAAACTTTCATGGGGATCAACAAAACGCAAAGCAGACTACTGTCTTATTTTTCCCTCCAGTGGCTCATGTGTGATCCAGTTTAGAAATTAAGAGCAGTGTTTGACTTAGCTTAATATTTCCAAAGACACCGCTATACAATAAAACTTTTCCAGCGATTCACAAAACGGGGTGAGCGGTGGTCTAATAGGTAGCGCGTCGGATTTAGCCGCTGCGCTACTGAACGGCCCTCACTAATGCCATGGGGATGAAGCGTGGGTTCGAGCCCAGGTCGAACTTGTGATATGTGATACCGGTTCTTCCTGGCTGCCGGGCTGCTCATCGGGGGTTTCTCTCCGAGTTATCCGGCTTTCCTCCCCCAGCAAATTTGTAAAAGTATCGGGTGGCGCTGCACCGCGGCGACGCGTTTCCCTTGGGGGAAGCAACCCGAGTATCCCGAAAGGGACAATAAAGTAGTAAAAAATAATAAATAATAATAATACAGACAACTATCCTATAGCAAAGCAAGTCAGAAAAAAAACCAATCTCTTCAACCTCTCCGGGTCTGAAAGCGAGACACATGACCGCATTCCGGAAGTTGACCTCTGACCCCTCCTCGCCGATCACGTGGGTTGTCTGCAGGCGGTCGGATCTCCAGACTCGGATATGTGCCTGGAAGAAAACACCATTATCATGATCAATATTTAAGAGTACCACAACCATCACCAACGAGAACAACGACAACAAAAACACCACCAACAACAACTGTAAAGGTCCTGCACGTGATAAAGATTACGCTGATTTTTCATCACGACATTACGGAAACTGATAGAGGGGGTTGGGGGGGGGGGTTGAGGCGGTGGGGTGGTTGGGTTGAAGAGCGGGAGGGAAGCGTACACAGTTGAGGTGGGTGATACGAGGGTGGTCACACACACACACACACACACACACACACACACACACACACACACACACACACACACACACACACACACACACACACACACACACGTTCTGCCACTTCTTGTGCGTGTGTAGGTAAGACACCTGCGACAAGACTGGAAGAATTACCTCCCTTACATCACAAACTCCAAATAATTTACGATTTCCAAAGTCTTGGTACTTACCACATGTTCAGGCCTCAGCTTGCTAGCAAATTGACCGGATGCAACCACAACTCCATTGCTGTGAACTGCCACACTGTGAAATGATGTGAATAATAATAATGATAAAATTAATAAGAAGAAAAAGATTAATAATAATAATAATCGCATTAATATAGACGCTTTATCGCAAATATTTGGCTCAAATTGCCGCGAGATAAACTCAACTCCCACGGTCACGTGAATCACACGCATTCTTTTAGACACTGGACATTTTGCTCTTTGCTGCAGTAATAGCCGCCAATTAGGGAACCTTTAATCTCGTCTGACTTTCGCATACACGGCCGACAAAGAGTCCAAATCGTGGAATACCCGTACGCGTTACGAAACGTGTTAATATCATGCGATATTATCACCCCAAACGACACTTACCACTTGATGTCCTCCGTGTGTTCCTTGTAGTGCCTCTGCGTGTGTTTGGCCCGGTTGTAGAGGATGACGATGTTGGATATGAAATAGACCATCTCTCCGCTCGTAAGCACGTGGGTGTTCTTTCGACAGTCGTTCCCACGGCAACCATACCTAAAGAACACCGGGAACTGATGTCAGCATCTGTGCTGCCGGTCTGAGAGGGTGGGTGGGAGTTTAGGAGCTTAACGCCCTTTTCCACCACGCATGGGTGATATCAAAGACGGGGCAACGAGAAAAAGGCCAGCACAATATTTGGCCCCTGCCGGGATTCGAACTCATGATCAGAGCAATGCAAGTCCAACGCTCTACCATTCGGCTATCCCGGCTCCCCGCCGGTCTGAGAGACTTGACGGACATTAAACGTTCCAAGTCTGACGTGATAACGTGTTTATTTCGTCTGGGTTTCGACTATGTCCGTATTCTTTCTCTTGATTCAGTTGCTCTCTCTCTCTCTCTCTCTCTCTCTCTCTCTCTCTCTCTCTCTGGTGCATATTGAGTCACATTATGAGAATTTGCGCTATACAAGCAAGATTCATCATTATCAATATTTCTAGGACTAAACGAAACACCTTTACAACAACAACAACAACTGCTACTACTACTACAACTACTACAACAACTACTACAACTACTACTACTACTATAACTACTACAACTATTACTACTACTAAAGTTACTACTACAACTACTACTACTACTACAACTACTACTACTACTACTACTACAACTACTACTACTACTACTACAACTACTACTACTAGTACAACTACTACTTCTACAACTACAACGAAAAAACAAACAAACAAACAAAAAACACAAAAGAAACAATCACAAACAACAACTTCAGTAACAACACTAACACTAAAAAACACAACACCAAAAAACAAACAAAATCCCACAAACAAACAAAAAAACCACAAAAAAACAATAAAATAAAATAAAATAATAATAATAATAACAACAACACAAACAGAGAAATGATTTTTAAATACAAAAAAACAACGCAAAAAGAACAACAACCACAAAAATTAACAAAGAAATAAACAAAGAAGCAAACACAGGAGATAATGATACATACACCCAGTCCAGCTGAAGCCTCTGAGAGGGCGGGTCAACAGGCACATCCGTCGGCTTGTAGTCCTTGGGTGCCACAGTGTGAACGCCATCTTGAGGCAATGTTATCTTTTTCGCTGGAGCCTCCTCCTTGCTTTTCACTGGACCTTCGTGCAGCTGCTCAGACTCTGGTTGGGTCGCGCGGTTATTGTCTGGTAAACATTAATTTTATTATTAGCTTTATATTTAGAATAGCAAGTTTGGTAGCGGACCCCCCCCCCCCCCCACACACACACACACACACACACTCACACTCACCCCCCCCCCCCCCCCCCCCCCGCACACAGAAATTATGAATGGATAGTTAGAATAGAGAGTTTCACACACACACACACACACACACACACACACACACACACACACACACACACACACACACAAACAAACACACACACACACACTCCCCCCCCCCCTCCACACACACACACAGAAATTATGAATGATTAGTTAGAATAGAGAGTTTGACACACACACACACACACACACACACACACACACACACACACACACACACACACACACACACACACACACAAAAGAAAGAAAGGAACTGAAACAACAAAAACAACAAACAAACAAACCAAAACACTGAAGAACAACCGAACAAAAGAAAATGAAGTGTCCAAATACCTGTTTTGCTGACGCTGACGTTAGAAGCGTTGGCAGTTCCTGCAGACTTTCCCTCCTCCGCTTCAGACGGACCGGATTCTGAAATCTTATCCTCCTCGATCAGCGGAGGCGGTATCTTGGGTCCCTCCCCTTCCTTCCCTTTCTTTTTGTTCCCTGTTATATAATATGATATAACTTTGTATTGTGTGGGCGCTTTTACCCAATTTCTGGAACTGGCTCAAAGCCTGCGCCGCGAGATGAACCCAACACGCACGCTCACGTGAATCACACGCATTCTCTCACACACTAGACATGAACATATCATATGGTGCGATTAAGGATCGGCTCAGCTATTCAAGTTCCGAAATTTTAGAATTGCATTTTTTTTTTTTCAAATTTTGTGGGCTGAACATTTATTTTCAAATGTTGTGGACTGAACATTTCCAAAGCAGAGGGAGAGGAAGCTAGCGTTGCTACGCTCCCAACAAAAAGCTTTCCGAAGTGTGAAAAATGTTTACTGAGTCGACCGTGCAAGCACAGTCAACTCTGTCACAGTTGCAGAGTTTTCAGCGTCCCTGAAACCCCAATAAAAGTCAAAGGCAGCCTGATTTCACAGCTCAGTTTGCGTTTTGACACTGAGCGAGAAAGATCGTGCAGCACTCAACATCCGCTAAACACTGTAGCGATGTGTCTCGCTCACTAACCAAAAGCCAAATATTGTCACGACAAACTCGTGCTCTGATTTTATAAGGGTCCCCGAAGCGCTGAAAACTCTGCAACTGTGACAGAGTTGCCTGGATTATGTACAGTCGAAGAAGCCGCCGTTTTAATAAACGCAATGTTTGCGGCTTTTTGCTGAGATTTCAGACCTTTAATGTCAGCCTGACTGCTTTGAATGTACCCGGATGCTGCAAAAGTGAAACATGACCGTGCATGATTTTAGATTTAAGGGCCAGCCGGGCCCCTAAACCAGTAGAATCAAGAAACCATATAGGGCTCATTGAGCGATTGCGTTTTGCCACACTATGTGATCATGCATGTACGGAGCAAGTATATGCCAATCTTGCTCACAATTTCAGCCTGCAGGTACGTGTCCACGCTATTTGCTTGCCATTTTAGGTCTGCACTTTATGGCTGAGGCTGAAAATAAAAAAGCTGGCGACCCCATAAATCGGGCCTCTGCAGCAAGGCGTTATGAGCGCGAGGGCCTCAAACTGGGATTGTAGCATAAAGAAAATCAGAGCGTTCTACCGCTGGATTGCTAACTCTAGTACAGATCTAGGATGATGGTAAGATGATGCCATGGAGGTCCGTGTGGTTTGGGACTACGAGACAGAGCCGCATTCCACGCTTCCTGTCATAAATATCACGGCGTTCACAGGGCCCGAGAACTACGGCACCTGCGGTGCCGGCCGTGTAATCATCCACATCATAAGACGTGTCATGTACCAAGGGAAGCACCCCCAAAGTCGCACCCGTGAAGTGGGTGAATCTCGGCTGTGTGGCAACAGCCTCCCCATTGGGCCCATAGCACACCCGCTCTGGGTAGGAGCCGACCTAGATAGGAAAAATCCCGCTTGCCTCGGCTGGGATTCGAACCGCTAACCACTATACTACGGGGGCCGCTCAAAAATGTCTTTCGTACAGTGACTATAACTACTATCTCAATGAGCTCCTGAAAGACCATACTTGGTTTTCCTTTGTATGCGAACAATGTGTCACTCAAGATCAGGAATGTGTTGCTTCGGAAAGGAGTACATTTACCAAAGGGATATCATATGGCCATGAGGATACAGCAAACTTATATTCTGGCTTATTTTCGTGCAAAATGGCCTACAGAGGGTTAAACAGCATGCGTTTTTTTAAAGCAACATAGCTCTGTAAAATGTAACTAGTGCCTCTTAAACAATGATAAACTCATTGAAAAATGAAAATACCCCCCCCCCTCTCTCTCTCTCTCGTGTCACACACACACACACACACACACACACACACACACACACACACACACACACACACACACACACACACACACAGACATTTGTATACACCATCATTTCCTGTACGTTTCAAACATTAATTGTCACGACCAGTTTCTCAATCAAAACGCATTTACCTTTTCCCCATCAACTACGGAAAACACACATGTTGACATTCAAATGATAAAAGAAATTAACAATCAAGGTCTTAAATTCATAAAGGTTCTGTTGGTTATGAGAAAGTAATAGTTTCATGCCCTACTGGTGAACATGCAACGACTGCATCGTGACAGCGTCTCTGAAAGAAATTTAGCATTTGAAAACATTCTCTTTTTTCTACAAGATCTAAAGCGCATGCATTAATATTATGACTGCTTGCTGAGAGATATGTTTATATGCTAACTAAATTCTACGTCTACCTATTCTAAATCACGCGCTATCTCTACAGTCTCTTTATAGGAATACAAACTGCTAACTACTGGTTATTATCCCGTATGAAACTGTTCTCGAGAAGAGTAAAAGGATATACGCTGACAGTGCACTTTGAGGCAGTTTGACGCGTTTTTCCTCCCAACATTGTACTGTATTTTCACAGGGAACGTTCAGCTTTTGTGTGTCAAGTGCATTTTGCAGGCATGCATTTGACCAAACGTTAGATTATACCCCACAGACAAACCTTTGTCTGATTCCTCAAATTTGGGGTTACTGTTCGGGTGATCGCTAATAGATCATTATTCTTTTCTTCCTTTTTTTTAATGTACACAGAGAAAGAATCACAGAACTTTTAATTACTTTATAATTCCTTCAAATAGTACTGCCTCAGTGCACTTTCATCTACAGAGAACAGTCCATAAGGGAGAGCACTCTGCATGCAGATCACCTTTTCCCAGGAGTAACTTTTTCATACCCGCCAACCCTGACACCATCTGTGCCAGCTTGGGCGATGGAGATCGGTTTGCTAATTGCAACAATCAAAACGCTCTAATAATACATGAAGGTTGGATACAGTTTTCAGGTATATATGTATCTGTCCATATTCAAAACCAAATGAATAATAAATATAAATGTTTGGGTTTTTTTTTTTTTTTTTTTTTTTGCTGCCCCAACTCTTTGCCAGCTCCTGTGGTGTTCCTCCCAGGTCATGGGTGGAACCCACGGAGGACTCGGAAGCTGGGACAATTTTTATTATGCATGATGATGGAGATGAGGATGATAGTAAGATGATGCTATGGATGTCCATGTGGTTTGGGACTGCGGGACAGGGCCGCATTCCACGCTTCCTGTCATAAATACCACGGCATTAACCAGGCCCGGGAACTACGGCACCTGCGGTGCCGGCCGTGTAATCATCCACATCATAAGACGTGTCATACAAAGGGAAGCACCCCCAAAGTCGCACCCGTGAAGTGGGTGAAGCTCGGCTGTGTGGCAACAGCCTCCCCATTGGGCCCATAGCACACCCGCTCTGGGTAGGAGCCGACCTAGGTAGGAAAAATCCCGCTTGCCTCGGCTGGGATTCGAACCCGGGTCTCCCGGTCCATGGTCCGAAGTGCTAACCACTACACTACGGGGGCCGGTAAATGTTTGGGGGTTATGTATGTGCCCATGTTTTTTTCTTTTTAGACACTGTCTCTGTAATAATGCAGGTTCTATATAGTTGTGTGCTGTACCTGTCCGTATATGAATATGTAAATGTCCGTATATGAATATGTAAATGTCCGTATATGAATATGTAAATGTAAAGGATAGGAAGATGTTTTGGGGTTATGTTTGAGTCTATATCATTATAAACTAGACAATATTTCTAAATTCAAATACTCAAATTTAAATCTTTATTTTTTAGACCACCGGCCTGTCACTAAGCAGGTAAGCATACATTTTACGTGAGATTATACTATAACTACATGTTATTGGCATTTTGGAAACAAAATACAAAGCATTCAAACTATACAAGGATACCTTACGTTGTGGAAGTTACGAACACCGAAAGAAGTCGATAATTATGCACGCTGTGTAACACACACACACACACACACACACACACACACACACACACACACACACACACTGTGCTGTTGTTGTTGTTGTTGGTGGTGGTGGTGTTGTTGTTGCTGTTGTTGTTGTTGTTGCTGTTGTTGTAGTTGGTGGTGCTGTTGTTGTTGTTGTTGTTACTGTTGTTGTTGCTGTTGCTGTTGTTGTTCATCTTGTTGTTGTTGTTGCTGTTGGTGTTGTTGCTGTTGTTGTTGTTGTTGTTGTTGTTGCTGTTTTTGTTGTTGTTGTTGCTGTTCTTGTTGTTGTTGCTGCTGTTCTTGTTGTTGTTGTTGTTTGCCTTTGACAAGTAGCCCCCCTCAACCCTCCCCCTTCCCCTCCAATTGCCTCAAGACACAAATTTCTCTGTATATCATCATCATCATCATCATCATCATCGTCACTTACTTAGTTTGCTCTGAGATGAGGTTTGGTCGGAAGCTGAATCGTTGCTCTGTGCCGGTCCAGTCCCTTCGGAGATTTCTTCTGTGATCTTGTTGGGCTTTTTGTCAGCTGCTTGGGCACCATGTTCCTGTTTTAAACAGCAAACGCTGTCATTGTTGTTAACGGTTTTGATACTGGTATATATCAGTGGATATTTAACTGGATTGGAGTGGATTCCACTGGATTGGAGTGGATTCGATTGGTTGCTTTAGAAAATACCACAGAAAAATGTACTGGGTTTGGCGAAATATATCAAAATTATTATAACAGATTAAATGTAAATGTAACAAACTCTGTGTGTGTGTGTGTGTGTGTGTGTGTGTGTGTGTGTGTGTGTGTGTGTGTGTGTGTGTGTGTGTGTGTGTGTGAATATTACACTGCCTCCAATGTACATGTATTCTTTCTTTTCTTTTTCTTTTTTTTTGACAGGGGGGGGGGGGGGGAGGTTGTTTAATGTCACTCTTGCACCATTTATGCTCCTCTTTCTCTTTCACTTTGTCCATTCCTCCACACCCTGATAGGGTAGAAAGGAATAAAAAAAATTCATTTTTTTTTTTTACTTTTAGAACGCATTTACCTTCTTCTGGGCATTTTCTTTCGTTGTTGACGTCTTCTTGCCGATCGCAGGGCTGGATGGAACAGGTTCTGGGGTCGCTGTTCGAGCAGATGGTGTCGGGGAAGAAGAATTTTCGCGACGAAAGTTCGCCTGAAATAGGAAAAAAGAACCAAAAATGAAATCGACTGTCATTCAATGAATGGTTTGTGTAAGTAAGTTCTTTAAAAAAAAAATGTCTGTTAGGCCATTTTATCAAACGGTGATGGAAACATAATTTGCGTACATACAACCCTCTAAATAATTTATCATGAAGGCTGAGTTCATTTGAAACAATTCAAACAGAAAAGAGACGACCAGAATATAATTTGACCGGAGAGTGTTTTAGAAAGATTCTGACAAGCTGTTTTCGAGCCGCCATTTCAAGTTTTTGCGAAAAGACGGCGCGAGTGTATCGCATTCACTTCGCGTAGAAAAAAAAAAAAAAAAAACCTTCCGTAACGGTACTTGTGCTTAGCGCAAGAACCCTCTTACAGATCTCCCCCCCCCCCCCTAAAAAAAGAAAAAAAAAACCAAAAAAATTCTCGACTGACCACATCATTGTTAGCATTTCTGGCGGCTCTAGCCTCCTGTCATGCTTGACTAATTTACCCCTGATTTTCCGGGCTGCGAGAACTGGGAACGGGACATGGCAAACGCGGAAAAGCTCGCTAATCAGATGAACACTGGGTTGTAGCAGACAGTGAGTAGATCTTACATATACAGTCTTCACAAAAAGTTAAGGACCACTCAACATAATGGGTGACAGTTTCAATAAATCAGAAAAAAATAAACGAATAAGATTTTTCCCGTAAAATTCGGTAGCAAGGTTAAGGGGTAATTAGTGAACATGGCGACCACTGTGTGGATGGCACGTGCGCGTCACACAACATGCTAGGCGCGTTTAAAAATCTGCAATTTGGCAAAACTGGACCGAGTTTCAGTGTTCAGTGAGCGATACCTGGGGCTTTCTGCACGGCAAAAATGAGATGCAGGTCAAAGAATGCATGCCTGGTTCTCATTTGTGCTCATCTGTTTGCCTACATAAGCCGCCGTTTCAGCGATGTTCAGCACTACACCAGCATGCCACCACGACAAAAGTTGAATGATATTTGCAAGTGGTCCTTAACTTTTTGTGAAGGCTGTAGGTTCTTGCCATAAGTTATAATCATGCTTACTTTCTTCAACAGTGTGGACATGACCCTCGCTTTGGCGCTAGAGGACAGCTCATCAATCGGATCCGGGGCCACGTTGATGGCGGCTGTTGCACGTGCTTTCTCAGGAAGCGTAGCTAACTCTGGACACGTCTGCCGCGCCGAGTTTTGTCCCTTTTCGAGAAAGCTAAGCAGCATTGGCCAGCTGAGGAAAGAATACACGAACATGTGAAATGTAGCGGACAATAAGTTACAATACAATGAAATGAAGACTGGATGTTAGATTTGTGCTCTCTCTCTCTCTCTCTCTCTCTCTCTCTCTCTCTCCCTCTCTCTCTCTCTCTCTCTCTCTCTCTCTCTCTCTCTCTAGTAGTAGTAATTGTTATTTGATTTCTACGCTTTTTTTTGTAATCGGGAGTTCGAGAAATTAGCATCAAGGTGCAGCGTCTCCTGCATGTCCTAGGTTGATATGCCCCTTAGATCAGTTTGCATGAGCTGCCCAAAGTTACATTTTTTTTCACGTAGTGCAGACACACTTAGCCGCGAGTTAGTCTTTGTCGTTTGCGCGGCGTTAAGCCTCAAAAACTCTCTCTCTCTCTCTCTCTCTCACACACACACACACACACACACACACACACACACACACACACACACACACACACACACACACACAGAGTATTACCATAATTATACACCAACCATTACCGGGCTTGGGCCAAATAACAATTTGTACTGGCCTTTTCCTCGTTGCGCCGTCTTTGTTATCACCCCTACGCGGTAGTGTAAAAGGGCGTTAAACTCCCATACACCCACCCACCCACCTACCCACTAACCCATTCACTCACCTAATCATTCCGTTCTTCTCTTCATCACATCGCTTCACGAGGTTCTGCAGAAGTGCTCCATACAGCGGGGTCCTGTCCGCCAGTATCAACGACATCTGAAACAAGGACAATACTAGAGTATTTCTTGGCAATGTTGAGAACCAAAAGAGTTCGTTCTTGTTGTTGTTTTGCTTTTGGGTTTTTGTTTGTATGTTTGTATGTTATTTTGGCTTGTTTCCGTTGTCAGTTTGTTGTTGCTGTTGTTGTTGTTGTAACTGCTTTTTTGTTGTTTTGTTTTTGGGGGTTTTGTGGGAAGGTGGAGGGGGGATGGTGGTGGTCGTGGTGGTGGTGGTGGTGGTATTTTCTTGGCAGTGTGTCAGTCCAGGACTGTTTCGATGACAGGAGAGTATTTCTGGGTAATACCGTTCCAGATTCTCTCTCTCTCTCTCTCTCTCTCTCTCTCTCTCTCTCTCTCTCTCTCTCTCCCTGTTTCTTCCCCACTGCGCCTCACCGCGCTTCGTCCTGACCCATTTTTCTCGCCTCTCGTCTCATTTTGTTTTTACATCATCATCATCATCATCATCATCATCATCATCTGCAACCCAGAAATTTCCTAACAGGGACGAAAAGTACGGTACTACTTTCAAAAAAATCTCGACCTTGTATAATAAAAATAATAATGAGTATTGTATAGGCGCTTTACCCAATTTCAGGAATCGGCTCAAAGCGCCGCGAACTGAACCCCACACGCACGCTCACGTGAATCACACGCATTCTCTTACACACTTGGACATAAACACATTACAATCACGTGGTGCGAAGGGTCAAATTTTGTAGGCTGAACATTTCCAAAGCAGAGGGGGAGGAAGCCGGAGTTCCCAGAGAGAACCCCCAACGATCGGCCCGAATGAAAGGTGCAACATACCAGAAAGAAAAATTCTTTGCCCCGAGTGGGACTCGAACCCCTAACCTCTCGCATTGGTGACCACCGACCGACCTGTATATCTAGGTTTCAGTGAACAACAACATGGTCTTTGGTACCGTGTCAGATTTGATATTCCCAGAGCGATGGTTATCCCATGACTGGAACTCGGTTCGAAGCGTGTCGATATCAAAGAAGGCCTGGTCACGGATGAGTAGTTCTTCGATGCGTCGCAGGAAGTCGGAGTCGCGCTTCTCTTGCGGCACCTGGGGGCGGTGTTCAAGGTCAGTCCTCTTGCGCCTCGCTTTCACGCTGTCCCGACCTACATTATTCATTGGAAATGGTCACATCATCATCATGGGTGTTTTTCAAAAAATGAATGCGCCAGGAGGTTTGGGTCAAGGTGAGTCATCTTGTGCCTCGTTTCCATACTGTCCAGATCTGGTTTAGCCGCGAAATAGTCTTTGTTGCTTGCGCGGCGTTAAGCCCTAACTAACTAACTAACTAACTAGATCTGGTTTTTATAGATGTTGACAAACTATGGACATAAATGCAGTGCTAATTCTGAATTCGGAAGTTGGAATAACTCAGCTGGCCTTTTGCACCACTTGATTGTGATGAAAAGGGAGGCCGACAACTTCCACCCCCCACCACTTCGCCCTGTCCCCCATACCTTCTCCCCCCCCCCCCCCCCCCCACACACACACAAACACACCTCCCCCATGCGCACCCCCCACCCCCAACCCAAACAACAACAACAAACAAAGAAACAAACAAACAAACCGGAACGATAACAAACAAACAAAAAACAAAATATAAAGACAACAACAACAACAACAAACAAAACGGACCAGGGCCCGTATGTAATAGTCGAGGTTAGGGCTTTTAGCCCCGGGTCGAAGTCTAACCTCGAACTAAACTAGCTCTAGGGTTAAATTTTCTGTTTTTTTTTTTTTTTTTGTTGTTGTTTTTTTTTTTGTTTTGTTTTTTTGCTTTAGCGATCCCATTCCAGAAAGGTGCCTGAGCCGTTATAGAAGGGTTTTTTTTCTTCTTTTTTTCGCTTCCTTTTTTTAAAATTTAATTTTGCTTTTGGGTTTCTTTTGTCCTAGTCTGGGTTAGGCCCATAACCGTGGGTTAAATTAACCGTGACTTTTACATACGGGCCCTGCCGACTACTTACCTGTCTGATTGTGAGAGGTAACAAGACAGCGGTGGAGCCGTTCATAGTCAATCCCGTGTTGATCTCTGTACAGCTCTGTGACCATCTGCAGAATGCGGGGGGTCAAGGTCACCTGATTCTCCTGCAGACACAAAGAAAGTAACCACATTGTTCGCTGTGGCGGGGGAGTCGGGGGACTCGGTGGCTCAACGGCTTGAGCGCTGGACTCGAGATCGAAAGGTCCCGGATTCGAATCCCGACAGGGCCAAAACTTTGTGCAGGCCTTTTTCACGTTGCCTCGCTTCCTTTGACTGTGAACTGGATCTTGTGTAATTTGTACATTACAGTCAAGGTTGCATAAATGTGGCCGACCCGGCAGTCTGACTGTATTGAATAGGTGTTCATCGTTCAAAATAAAACAACAACAACAACAATAACAACAGCAAAGACAACACCCCCTCCCCCAAACACACACACACACACACACACACACACACACAAACAAACAACAACAACAACAACACAGCTCAAAACAAACAAAACTAAACAAACAAACAAATAAACAAACAAACAACAACAAAATTCACCTGGAATGCGTCCAGCAGATCCTTCTCAAGAATCCTGTTGTCCACGTTGCCATAACGACGGAAAGTCATGTGCAGCGCCCGTAGACGTTGCTGACTGCATTCTTCAAGGTTCTCGATCATCGTGTTGCGGAACTTCTCTTCTGGGTCAGCAGGCGCCTGGTCGTTCTCTGCATGCAGGTCACATAATACATTTCTTTTTCTACTCTTTGGCTCCTACTAATGTCAGGCAGCTAGCACACACGGGGGAGCCGGGGTGGTCGAATGGTAGAGCGTTGGACTTCCAATGCTCGGGCCGTGAGTTCGATCCCGGCTGGGGCCAAATATTTGTGCTGGCTTTTTCATCGTTGCCCCGTCTTTGATATCACCCTATGTGGTGGAAAAGGACGTTAACCCCCCCCCCCAACACCCACCCCCACCCACCCCAGCTAGCACATTTCCTTCAAAACAGATTTTTCCAATCAAAACAGACCATGGTTTCCAAAAGTAAGACACGTCGACAAGCTGCGTGACAAAAAAAAAAAAAAAAAAAAAAGTTTGTGTGTGTGTGTGTGTGTGTGTGTGTAATAATAATAGCTCTTATATAGCGCTAGTAGTCTGCTCAAAGAGCACTCAGTGCGCTACACACACACATTCTCACGCATACATGAAACACTAAATACGTGTGCGGGGGGGGGGGGGGGAGATGATACTACAGATCATAAAATTATGCTGTCTTAAATAGATAAGTCTTTAGTTTTGATTTAAACTGTGGGAGTGTCTGGGTGTTCCTAAGGGAGGGAGGCAGAGAATTCCATACCTGGGGGGCACAGAAACTGAAAGAGCGCTCACCGAAGGTTTTTAGATTGAACTTGGGAACCTTCAGGAGCTTTTCCGATGAGGTGCGGAGAGTACGAGAAGGTTCATACGTGGTAAGTTTGTCGGAAAGATACTGAGGAAGGGACTGCTCAAAGTGACGGAAGGACAATGTTGCAATTTTGTACTTGATGCGGTACACAACGGGCAGCCAGTGCAATTCCCTTAACAGGGGTGTGACATGGTCGCGCTTGCGCTTCCGAAGGATAAGCCGCGCTGCACTGTTCTGAACGCGTTGGAGCCGATTGATCTGGTCAGCGGGTAAACCAGCGAGAGCCGAGTTGCAGAAGTCAAGCCGTGATGTAATGAAGGCATTGACTAGCATGGCGGTGGAATCAGCTGTTAGAAGTGGCCTGATAGAGGCAATCTGCCTGAGAGCAAAAAAGGCCGCGCGGCACACTGAACCAATATGGTCATCCATGGACAGTGTTTGGTCAATCCTGACGCCTAGATACTTGACAGAGCAGTTGAGAGTAACATATGAACCAGCGATCGACGTGGAGCCGACTCGAACCTGCGAAACTAGTAACCATTACTTCTGTTTTGTCTGCGTTTAACACGAGCTTGTTGCTATTCATCCAGGCTAGAACGTCTGTGATGCATGCGTCAAGAGTCAACTGCAACGAACCAAAATTCGCAGGGGTGGCGGACAGAGACAACTCGGTGTCGTCAGCGTATTTGTGATACAAACACTGATGGTGAAGCAGAATATCAGACAGAGGCTGGGAATACAGGGTGAACAACACAGGGCCTAAGACCGACCCCTGGGGAACCCCGTATCTGAGAAGGCTGGGGGATGAAATGTTGCCGTCAACAACCACGGACTGGTACCGATCGCACAAGTATGACTCAAACCATCGGAGTACGGTGCCGCGAAGACCAAAAGTGATCTCGAGTCTTTTGAGCAGGATGGAGTGGTCAAGCGTGTCGAACGCGGCGCTCAGGTCCAGCAGGGCGACGAGGGAAACGAGCTTCTCGTCGGCCTTCATCAACAGATCCCCAAGGACGCTGAGCACTGCGGTCTCGACGCTGTGACCACTCCGATAGGCAGACTGGTTTTTCTCAAGCAAATCATTTTCAGACAGGTGCTTGTGGAGCTGTTTCAGCACAATTTTCTCTAAGAGTTTTGAAACAAATGGTAGGTTTGACACAGGCCGATAGTTCTTCAGTATATTGCAGTCTAAGCTCACTTTTTTCAAAAGCGGAAAGACTACTGCCTGCTTGAAATTAGTGGGAACAGTACCTGAGATGAGAGATGTATTAATGATGCTTGTAATCAGAGGAGCAAGTTCAGTGGTGCACTGCTTTACCAGGTCGGTGGGGATAGGGTCTAATATGCATGATTTTGCTGTGGACTGTACAATCAAATCACAGACTTCCTTTTCGGTAACGAGGGAGAAGTCAGAGAACAAGGGTCCATAATACGCTGCAAAAGAGGGGGGAGCGGACGAGCGAGAATCTAGATCAGCGCGCAAAGTACTAATCTTAGTCTGAAAGTAATCATTGAAACGCTGAGGCAATTCACTGTGTGGAGAGTCTGTAGGCAGGGGTTTAGTCTTAACTTTCCCCAAGAGATTACCAGTCGTGCGGAATAGCTGTCTGCTACAACTAGGGGC
>JACVVK020000262.1:180000-187500 GCA_018292915.2 Batillaria attramentaria
AGGTTCTGGAGGTGTTCATAAAAGAGCAATCTTTAAACTTTTTTTTTTGGGGGGGGGGGGGGCAAAACTTTCCAGTAATTTCCTCAGCCGCGTGTTCGTTTTTGTTGCTTGAGCGGCGTGAGGCCACAAATAACTAACACCAGTAATTTCCTGTTTAACTGGTCAGTTTCGCCAGTGTATGCCTGTTCATCGTCGTATAATGTGCGTGAGTGTGAATTAGCAATAGGCGCACTGAGTTTTATTTAAACTAATACGCCCTACAAATACCATTTATTATTATTATTATTATTATTATTATTATTATTATTATTATTATTATGGAGCCTTGTCTCTTTTCATGCATGACACCCCAGGAGTCTCATGCACAGATCGATGAATTAGGACGACGGTCCGAGATTAGCTTGGCTACAGTTTGAGACAAGAAGATAAATACGAGATGCATAAGCGAAGACTAGGATAAGCATGTGACTAAATCAAGGACAAAATGTTAACGATAGTCCCGGTGTAATAAGTCTTAGACTGCAGCTAATTAAGTCTCAGACTTGTTTAATCCTTTTTTTTCCCTAGCCCAGCATGTGGTTTAGTGGCGTTAGCTTTGTTTGTTTTATCGCGCGCAGACCCTGAGAATGTTTACTTCTCTATTTCTTATTCATTACAGTGTACCGTTCCTCAGTGCTTCCATTTCTTTATTTCCCCAGTGGATCGTTTGCTTTGAGGATAAAATATTTTAACTCATTCAGCCCGTGCTGCTACTATAGTCGTATCAAGATTTCGACGGCTATAGAGGTAACAGCAGTAGTGTGCGAAAAAATCTTCATTCTGTTCCACCGTTCAGTGCTAGCCGTTACCAGGTTTTCTTAGAGTGGTCTCCCTTAGAGACGGTTCCTGCTTTCGTTGGTTACCGTTGTGTACGTTCTTCAAAAAGAATAGCCACAAGAAGGCGGTTTGAGCTTGTCACCGCGGGGCTCCAGACAGCTAGCGTCATACATATTATGGTAGCTTCGGTGCTGAAAGGGTTAAATAGAGAGATCTAGAAAAAATGTGGTGTTGAAGGTTCCAGCAGGTACATGTTTACACACACACACACACACACACACACACACACACACACACACACACACACACACACACTAATCGATCGGTCCCCTCCCCACGCTCCATCAGTCACGTCAGAAGTATTGATTTCCAACATCACCCATTGTATGCTTCGGCAGCAGGAACACCGTTCCTAACCAACCGTAGCGCCTTTTTTTTTTCTTTTTTTTTTGCGTGTGCGTAATTTCTCTATGGCAAGCGCAGCACTGAGTTGTGTGTGCGTGAACCTGGATGAACGAGAATGAGAGAGAGAGAGAGAGAGAGATGATGATGATGATGATGATGATGATGATGAAGAAACATTATTTTCCAACGGTTAAAATTTTGACAGAGAAGATCGTCAATTTACAAACTTGCCGTTGCTACACACTACTAAAACACATCTAGCAAAGAAAATTAAAACATTGAGATCAAATATTATTTATTTATTTATTTATTTATTTATTTATTTAGAGACAGAGACAGAGACAGACAGACAGACAGACAGACAGGCAGAGACAGGCAGAGACAGGCAGACAGACAGAGACAGGCAGACAGAGAGACAGGCAGGCAGAGAGAGAGAGAGAGAGAGAAATTTCAGGTGTTTGAAGGGTGGGGAATTTGGAGAGAGAGAGAGAGAAAAAAAAATGCAAAGTAGATCCTTAAGTCATCGCATGTCAAATCTGACGGACCCCCTGATGTCACAAGAAGTGCAGTTCAAACACGTTTTAACTGTTATTCAAAGAAAACCTCCTGCTCTAACGCACGTAGCCGACTTCCCTACTCATGCCCCAAGTTACACATAAAGATGACGTGACGCTTTCAGAACAAACTGCCGGAGCTGGCATACTAAAGATGTTGAATTGAATAGCATCGAATTCCATATCTTCTACGAAAAGTAGTCAAACTGGTTATGCAACTTGGACGAAAAGTTCACTATGCTAGTATAAAGTATGCTAGTCACATAATTCACCGGGCGCGGTCGACGGTCTAGTGGTTAACAGACTTCGTCACTACTGTGAGAGGTTATAGGTTCGAGTCCCACTCAGGCCGATCATTGAGGGGTGAGATGGTCTAATAGTTAGTGAGTCGGACTTATCAGGCAAGCTACTGAACGGCCGTCACCTCCGCCACGGCAATGAAGCGTGGGTTCGAGCCCAGGGCCCGCATGTAAAATTTAACCCACGGCTACGGGCCTAATCCAGACTAGGAAAAACGAAACCCAAAAAGCAAAATTAAATGTAAAAGGAAGCGAAGAAAGGAAGAAAAAATCCTTCTATAATGGCTTAGGCACCTTGCTGTAATGGGCCCGCTTATTGATTTAAAACAAACAAAAACAAAAACAAAAACAAACAGAAAATGTAACACTAGAGCTAGTTTAGTTCGAGGTTAAACTCTAACCCGGGGCTAAAAGCCCTAACCTCGACTATTACATACGGGCCCAGGTCGAGGTTGTGATATGTGATACCAGTTTTTCCTGGCTAACTGGCTGCTCATCGGGGGTTTCTTTCCGGGTTATCCGGCTTTCCTCCCTCAGCAAAATGAAAAAAAAAAATGGGTAGGTAGGGTTGGGTGGCGCTGGGTGGCGCTGCACCGCGGCGACGCACTTCCTACGGGAAAGCAGCCCGAATTTCCCGAAAGGGACAATAAAGTGAGAAAAAAAAAACCTCTAGATAAATCACTAAGCCAACTTCTGTTCTGGTTTTTTAACTGCGCATGCGCGTTCGAAATACTCTGTCTTGATGATGAATACAGCTCCTAATGCGATACAATGTTGTTTACACATTTCGTGAGCGGTCGAGCATTTAACATCTACGATTGTTGTCGGCGACAATCTCCCTCGGCGCATTAGCCTCGTCAGTGAGTACGTTTCTGTTGGCTAAGTGCCAGCATTAGAGATGCTATCACTGTGCAGGTTTCTGAGTGGTGTGATGATAGATACCACAACACACACACACACACACACACACACACACACACACACACACACACACACACACACACACAGAGAGAGAGAGAGAGAGAGAGAGAGAGAGAGAGAGCTTTTTTAACATCATCATCATCATCATCACCACCATCAAAACTCCCAAACACCCACCCCCACCCAAAAATGGAATGAATATTGAAACTGACAAGAAACTGACATCATGTCATGTTAGAATGCGGATCTTGTCAATTTCATTTTAGGTCAGCACTAAATAAATGCGCATCGTGCCTATTTTTGAAAGTGTCAGCCCGGGCGAGTGTTGGAATTTTGGGGAGTTCCCACGAAACAACTTCCTTAATCAAATCACGTGCATGTTGTACATATACAGCTTTCAAGAAAAGCCAAGGACGATACTATTAAAAAGAATTCAAGAAACGTTCCCCTTGCATTGCAGGTCTTTTTCATAAATAAGCCACGGTTTCAATACGCGCACGGTTTTGTTGTTGTTGTTGTTGTTGTTGCAATGTTGTTGTTGTTTGGTTTGTTTTGTCTTTTTGTCAAATCAGTCAAAATGGCCCTTGTGAGCAGATTTCAGGCTTTTTTTTCATGGAAAGTCAGCTTTCATGAGGACTTCCGGTTCAACACTACCCGACATGAATACTTAAACAAAAATTCCAAATCATGGCTGTTAATTGAGACAGAACATATTTCGAAAGTTGATGCCTCAACCGAGTTAATTCTTTAGCTAGCTAGAAATTTAGCTCTTTCAGAGCCGCCATTTTGTAACAGAATGGAATTCAGCAAGGTGTGTCTCCGGCAAAGCTTAAATTGGGCTTTGAAAAAGCGTGGACCAGCATGGCTGCAAAGTGACAGAAATGTACGTGTCCAAACGGTACATTCAGTACCCTTAGAACTTCAGTATTGCTTCCAACTACTATTTCAAATTACTGTTTGTGTACAGAGTTGTCACCTGGTGATCGAGTATGCTTGCATTGAGCTGCTGCTATCAGTGGATTATCAGCGTCTAGGAAGTTCTGCCTTGTTATCTGATCTTACACAAATTCACTAAAATCTGCCAGTAAGACTGTGTAAAACCATGACAAAAATTAAGGGATTTCATGAAATCCCTGGATATTTTAGGGATTTCCTGAAATCCTCGAGTGAAACAGTGATTACCTGAATTTACTGAAAGTTTTAGGGATTTCAGGAAATCACTGAATTCACTTTCACATAACGTACTGTCAACAACGCATGTACTTCTGACACTCTTTTAGCGCACGTGCGCGCGCGCGCACACACACACACACACACACACACACACACACACACACACACACACACACACACACACACACACACACACTTTTGCCATAATTTACTTACCTTTCCAACTGGTCTTTTGGTGTTTATACCGTCTCCGCCACAAGAGGATTAAACACAGCTGTTAACGAGCAGGCTTCAGGGGAGAGCCGACAGCTACCATAAAAGGAACAGACTAAACAGTCCAGCTGAACACTATTCAATTCAGAGAGACCGACACATCAGTCACGTTCGATTTTCCTTTACTGCAATGGACAAGTTACAGTGAAAGCATGAAGAAACGGACATCACGAAGAGTCAGCACTTTTTAATTTAATTTTCATTTAATGCCCTGTTGCTGTTCCTTTTAGGCTGAAAGGTTGTTTGGAGCTAATTTGACGGTGTTCAGCAACACACCACTAAGACACCTGCACAAAATACACGCACAGACAGACGCGCTCAGCTGATAGGACTTAAAACGCAGTAGCCGGTGGCAGTGTCTCAGAAGACAATCGACAAATGTGGCGAACGTCGTATACGGACGGTTGAGTTGTTTCTCGTCCGCGCGGCCATCAGAGGTCAGTGTGTTGCATTCTGAGCTTTACTAGTCTCTAAGACAGGCAGTTCCAGGCTGACAAGCGCAGTCACTAACGCAACTGTTTCAAGACAGAATTCACCCTACATAAGCCTTGTAATGGAGGCAGTGGTTTCTTCAAAAATCCCAACGAACTTCGAATCTGCTGTTCTCACTAAACCATACATTGATACTGTCCTTCTCTGAAAGCCAAAAGGTTTTCTCAAATTTATAACGTCACCAAAACACAGTAACGGAGTACTGTCTCCCTCTGTATCTTTTTCTCTGTCTCTCCCCACCTCTGTCTCCCTTGGAACCGCGTCTCCCGGAGTGCGTCGCCTTTTAGCGAAACAAAACTGGCACAGAGACAATTCCTGTGATCACAAATCGATGGCAAAACCAGTTTTCAGTTTTCTCTTGCCTGGCTTGTCATGCGTGCAACCGATTTCGACCGTCCCGAAAAGAACAGTTGCTGTTTGCGCGTGGGAAGGGGAGGAGGTGGGAAATGACGGAGAGAGGAGATGAGAGAGAGAGAGAGAGAGAGAGAGAGACAGACAGGCAGGCAGAGGCAGAGACATTTGCAGATACAGAGGTAGATTGAGAGGAAGAGACAATTACAGAGACAGAAACAGAAGCTGAATCAGAGGCACAAGGAGAGGCAGAGGCAATTATAGAGACATAGGCAGAGACAGAGGCAGAGGCAGATCAAACAGAGACAGATAGAAACAGTGACAGAGATAGAGGCAGCTTGAGACAGAGACAGAGGCACAGATAGAGGCGCAGATAGAAACAGAGACAGACAGACAGACAGAGACAGAGGCGCAGACAGAGACAGAGGTAGAGGTAGAGACAGAGGCAGAGGCGGAGGTAGATAGATGCAGGCTGACAGACAAACAAACTGACTTTAAGAGAAAAGTGTTGCAGGCGTACAGGTCCAACCTGCAAGCGTTAACAGTCTGCTCAGAGAACACTCAGTGCGCTACACACACACACACACACACACACACTGCTATATATCTCAAAGACAAAACCAAATAACCAACTATTGATTCAAGCCTGCCTGTGGCGGTTACTCCGCAGGTGTCTAAGTCAGTGGTACCACGATAAACGCCCCAAAACAGCTGAGAACGATTTGTCAGTATCTATTTTAAACTCATGACTGTGTTTACTGCCCGTCCCCAGTATGTATAGATTTTATTTGTTGAGATTTTCATAACTGTGCTTGCTCCTCAGCTGTGTCGTGTCCGCTATGCCCTTGCCATCTTTTAGTTTAGATTTCTTAGTTTAGTAGCATAGTATTAGACTTGGACATCACACATTACTTTAGGATCTGTGTTTAATATGTATGGATTTATATGTCTAGATAAATTAATGTGTGTGTGTGTGTGTGTGTGTGTGTGTGTGTGTGTGTGTGTGTGTGTGTGTGTGTGTGTGTGTGTGTGTGTGTGTGTGTGTGTGTGTGTGTGTGTGCGAGCCAGAAGAAAATTTTCTGCCATCGACAGACAATAAAGTTATATTGAATTGAAATTGAAATTGAATTGAATTGAATTGATAATAATAATAATAGGTCTTATAAAGCGTTAACAGTCTGCTCAGAGAACACTCAGTGCGCCACACACACACACACACACACACACACACACACACACACACACATGAAACACTAAGTGTGTGTGTGGGAGGGGGGAGAGGGTAGATGATACCACAGATCATAATTATGCTATCTTGAATAGGTGAGTCTTTAGTTTTGACTTAAACTGTGAGAGGGTCTGGGTGTTCCTAAGGGAGGGAGGCAGATACTTCCATTCCTTGTTATGGAAGAACCATCTACCCGTCAGGCATAGCAGCATAACATACAGTTATGCCACTTACACGATGGCGGAGAGCCGCATATCTTTAATTCATGTCTGCCCGGCTTTGCCTGACAAGCGTTGAGCTACTGTGCGTGCGCACAGTCGATAAAATGATACGCGAACTTAGTGCCAAGTCGTGTTTCCTACCCAGCCCTGTAGCGACAAAATCGATTGTGTGTGTGTGATTACCATGTCCCTTGCATGGCCGTCACAGTTCAGCACTTAGCGCAACGAAGAATCACGTGGTCTCCGTTCTCGCAGCACGCGGGGCACCTCAGTTTTGAGTAGAGTTCTGACCTGCTCTGAGAAGAATACTAGCAAACACAAGAGCCTCTGTTTGAGTGGGGGTGGGTGTTTGGGAGTTTAACGTCCTTTTCCACCACGTAGGGGTGATATGAAAGACGTGGCAAAGAGAAAAATGCCAGTACAAATATTTTGGCGTCCGCCGGGATTCGAACTCACGACCCGAGGATTTAGAGTCCAACGCTCTACCATTCGACCACCCAGGCTCCCCGTCTCTATTTGAAGTATCTCGGGACGTGCCAGAAATACAAGAACTTTGAGGAAAACGTATTTTTCCCCCCAGTACCAAAACAGTCACTTGTATCAAGATACAACATCACAGACCATTATTTTTTAACACTCAGAAGGCGTTTAATATTGGATATTTCGACCCGCTCACGAGACACTGTGATACACAATGAGCCGTGTGATACACCTTCCTGTCACGTGACGATACTCTCAGACTGAATATCGTGTAACGTGAGTGTAGC
>JACVVK020000262.1:192500-207500 GCA_018292915.2 Batillaria attramentaria
TTTGGCTTACTTTGATGGGTGAATAGCTTTCTTGATACGAAATGGCAAGTCATTTCACTTCGTTGTGCGAGGGAAAACTGTGTTACCCGCAGTTTCGTGCAGTCGGTACTTTTTGAGAGAATTATCATCAAACGTGTTGAGGTTTTTATCAGGCAGCTATGAATCCAAACAAGTAACAGAGAGAGTGAAAGGGTTTTTATTTTAGCGGTGGTTTTCTTTTGGTCGAGTTTGTAAAGGTGGAATTATTGAAGGAATAAAAGGAGACGCATAGACATGCTCACAAGATTTTCAGGTGTTCCGTACAATAAAGTTCACGAGGATCTCGAACCTGAGTGACTCGTAAATATGAAGGATGTATGTATTGTCAACAATGTATGACCTTCCCACGCTCTTCCACGACGCACGCACGCACGCACAAATACACACAAATACAAACACACGAGTACATGCGAGCGCGCACGCACGCACACACACATACCTGTCCTTTGAATGTAGGCAAAGTAGTCTGAAACGTACGAACGTTTGCACGCATGTACACACACACACACACACACACACACACACACACACACACACACACACACACACACACACACACACACACACGCACGCACGCACGCACGCACACAGACTGAGGCCATTTCCATCCCAAATCAAGGAAAACAGACCAGCCCCCCGGTACGTACGTATTTTGTTTGACGTAGTTTAGCTCAAGGTCGCTCCTACATTGTCCTCGGACTACAAACATGGCGGGAATGTTTGAATGTTTCTTCAGACGGTTATTTGCACTCGGACTTTCCATCCCGTGGTTTGTCGATGGACAAAACAACTCAAGGTCTTTTGAGCGGGTTACAGAGTGCGTGTTTTCGTGCTGGGGTGTTGTTGTTTTGTTGTTGTTGTTGTTTTGTTGTTGTTGTTGTTGTTGTTGCTCTTTTTCTTCTTCTTCTATCTGTTTGTTTTTGTTTTGTTTTGTTTGTTTTTTATTTGTAAGTTTGTTGTTGTTGCTGTTGTTGTTATAGTTGCTGCTGTTGTTGTTGTTTTGTTTTGTTTTTGGGAAGGGTTTGTTTTTATTACTTTTGTTGTTGTTGTTTTCGTTTGGTTTTTTGTTTGTTTGTTATATTTGGGTTTTTGTTGTTGTTGTTGTTGTTGTTGTTGTTTTGTTGTTGCTGTTGTTGTTTTTTGCACGGAGGAATATTGACACCCTCAGAGTTTAAACCCACAATCTTCTTACTTAGTTTCCTACATTCACTCCCTTTCCTGCCCTAAACATCCTTAGAGTAATTGCCCCTTTCGGAATTTCCAGTACTGCCCCCCAATGTTTCCGTTTCTAGTATATTCTAGTTTTGCACATATTTCAGTGTCAAAGGTGTCGACACTACCAGCTAGTTAATTTTCGTCTCGCACCACACCTTCGCAAACTTTAAAATCCAACGACACTAATTTCACGCTTCGCGGATTTATTGAAAACTTTAAATTAAATCATTCATCCGAAGATTTCGTCAGTCGCAGTTACAGCGATTTCACATCACGGATTTACTGACAAAATTAAATCATTCATCGCAAGATTTCGCCAGTCGCAGTTGTAGCGTCTTCAAACGGTTACGGTCATTCGCACCCTACAACCGGAAGTACTGTGTGAAATCCTTTGAAGTGTGACGCATGAGTTGATGACATCAGCTTTTAGGTTTAAACCCTGGCCCTCCCACGTTCCCTGTATTTGTCTGAAGCCACGGTGTCCTGTTTTGATCGGTTTTGATTGGTCCTGTGTTTTTTGGTTTCACAATGTCCTGTACTGATCGCTTCACCCTCAAAAACATAGCCACCCCTTTGGTCTCTTTTCCTCCAACCGCCGACCCTATACCCCACCACACTCATCCCCCCGCTGATATTGCCACCCCTTACTCTCTTTTCCTCCCACTGAACACCTAACCTTAACTTTCCCTTACCTATCCATCCCTTCCCCGAGCACCCCCTACCCAGTACACCTTTCCCTCCAAACCCATTGGCCCAAACCCCCTGTCTGATTATTAAGCTAGCATAGACGCTGTATACTATACTATACGCCTCTTCTCGCTCTGTCCTACCCACGCGGCCAGTTTTTGTCTTTGAACAGTTAGCATCATTTCGGTCAATAGATGTAAAGACTTTCTCATGTAAAGACCGGTCCCCGACCCCTGAATATGAGAATGACGACACCACAAAGCGCGGCTGAAACTTAAAGTGTCTAGAGGTCGTTCTGAGAAGGTGTTTAGTTGTTGTCGTTGTTGTTGTTGTTTTTGTTGTTGTTTTGGGTTTAAAAAAAAACACACTAAACAAATCTTTCCGAAGCTTGGAGAAATATCAGTCAAACAGACAGAAAACAAAATAACAAAACAAACAAAAAACAGAAAGATACAGAACGGATTTGAATTTGTCTTGTCTTGTCTTGTCTTGTCTTGTCTTGTGTCGTGTCGTGTCCTTGTGACTGGGGCTCTCTCTCTCTCACACACACACACACACACACACACACACACACACACACACACACACACACGTTAAGGAAACATTTTGGGTCCTTAATGAAAAATGGATGGCCAATTCAACTTTGATGAGCCGTGGGCTAAGCGTGGCTGAATCTTTGATCAAAGTGTCCCGCGACGAATGGGTTAAACAGGAAAGCAAACATACCTAAACAATATGGATGCACGCAAATTAAATTTCATTACAAGACAAAATCGTGTATGTGGACAAAATCTTACTAGTTTTCGAAAAAAAAATTCCCACAAAAAAATTATTTCTTTTAAATCGTAGAATTGAACACTTTGATCAGGAGAAATGTTCTCAGTTGACATGCTTCGCTCCGTAGTGTCGCTGAGTTCAGTTTCTGTCACCCTTGGGTGAATATTGACATGTACCGACCTTCACCTTCACACTCCCCTCCGTAGCATGGCGCCCAAGGTTGTAAACGTCTTAAGCCTCTGCAAATATTCGCTAAAAGGACTCAAAGTGCTCTTTTCTTCTGTTCATCCAGACCGCTAAAATCTGGCTTGTTTGACCGAGTCGTCTTATCCATGCATGAGCAAACCAGCAGATGCTGTTTGAATAAAAAACGTACGTCGTCTACTTTCTTATGAGAGTGTTTGAGCCTCTCTCTCTCTCTCTCTCTCTCTCTCTCTCTCTCTCCCTCAGGAGATGCTGTCTGATTAAAACGTGCGTTGTCCACTTTCCTATATAAGTGTTTGAGCATCTCTCTCTCTCTCTCTCTCTCTCTCTCTCTCTCTCTCTCTCCCTCAGGAGATGCTGTCTGATTAAAACGTGCGTTGTCCACTTTCCTATATAAGTGTTTGAGCATCTCTCTCTCTCTCTCTCTCTCTCTCTCCCTCAGGAGATGCTGTCTGATTAAAACGTGCGTTGTCCACTTTCCTATATAAGTGTTTGAGCATCTCTCTCTCTCTCTCTCTCTCTCTCTCTCTCTCGCAATCCTTGGCCGATTAAAAAGTGCTTGGTCTACAGAATAAGAGCACGAAATGAAAATTCATCTATTCCCTTCTATAGTTCTTAATGCATAAAACTTCCTTGAAAGCACTCCTCAAAGCTGATTCAATGCCATCACACCTTCGATTCAGGAACTTAACCTTCCGTGTGGGCTAGCGTGTTTTCCCCGCCACAGTCCGTGACTAACCGTCTATAGTCACCCAAAGAATGCACAAGAATATCGCGCTCTCTGGGGGTTTTTAACGTAAAAACAGCTATTCAACAGTACGGTAGACTGCAGCAATGTTTACAATTACTGACAGTGGGTATGTAGTAATACCCGAACATCAACCGGATGAATAGTCACGTGACTGCGTTGCGGTGCGTGTATAAATATGCTGATTCCAAGTTCTCGGTACCTTCATTCCTTGGTCACTCTAGTAATCGTGCAGATTCTCGGCTTGTCTGTTGTTTAGTCGTACTTTATAACAATTTTACTTGAAGGCAAGCTGAAACTAGGACATTTTTGACAGTATTTTCCTTTAGTTTGGAAGGCGATTTTGCAGGACCGAAAGGTGCAAGGAGAGAACTTTTGCCGTCAGACAAAATATCAGTCTGGACATTTTCAAAATCAAACGTCGGCCAAATCAGTTTGTTTTCGCTTCTATTTTTGAGGGGTGACGATTTTGAATTCGATACCCTCCTGCTTTCACAAACTGGTGCTCTGAACGGCAAGTCTTGAAAACATGAGCAAAGTAACTAGTCTGAAGCAAGCAAAAATGTCAACGAGTCTACTTGCCAACTTAATGGGCGTTCTCATCGCAGTCGTAATAACATTCCCGCCTTCAGTGACGAGCCACGGACGAATGCTGATGCCCCCATCTCGTATGTCCGCGTGGCGTTTTCCAGGACTGCCGGGACGCTGGAACCCTAACGATCACATTCAGTGGTGTGGTGACCTCAACCAGGAAAATCAGACGAGACATGAGGTACGGTAAAGCTTAACTCGATTTTCCGGACGAACGGCCTGCATAATAATGCTGCTCTGCCGCGCACATCGGTTTCAGACGAACTGCCGTATATATGCGGATCGTGATTTTTTTTTTTTTTTATCTTGCAACATGACTAACAACAAACATATTTAAGTTTGAATGTTGAAATGTCAGTGATATGGACCTCCATAGCATCATCTTACTATCATCCTCATCTCCACCATCATGCATAATAAAAATTGTCCCAACTTCCGAGTCCTCCGCGGGTTCCACACATGACCTGGGAGGAACACCACAGGAGCTGGCAAAGAGTTGGGGCAGCAAAAAAAAAAAAAAAAAAAAATCAGTGATAGCTTCATAAATATGTTGGTAAACTTCACTGAAAATTTCAATGTTGTCTTGGTTTGTTATTTTTTTCTGATTTTATTTTCTGAACCACACAAATCGGCGCGTCTACAGGGGATGGCTGAGGAAACATCAGCACGTTTTGAATGAGTTTAAAAAAATTAGTCATAATAATAATGATATTAATTAAGTGCATTTGAATGTGACGCCTGTTGCTCAGTAGAAACTCCAGGTACCATTACAAAAGCATGTAAAAACGAGAGAATTTTTACAATGTGTTAAAACACACTCAAATCTCTCTCTCTCTCTCTCTCTCTCTCTGTGTGTGTGTGTGTGTGTGTGTGTGTGTGTGTGTGTGTGCGTGCAAACGCTTGTACGTTTTAGCCTAAATTCAAACGGCAGCAATGTGTGTGTGTGTGTGTGTGTGTGTGTGTGTGTGTGTGTGTGTGTGTGTGTGTGTGTGTGTGTGTGTGTGTGTGTTTCTGTCTGTCTGGCTGGCTGTCTGCGTGTGTTGCATATGAATGCGGAAGTACGAGAATTTGTGAGATGTTTGCGCTATATAAGTACGATTCAGTAGTAGTAGTCGTCGTCGTCGTTTCGTCGTCGTATTATTATTATTTTTTTTTTTTTACAGGGCTTAAAAGTAAACGATGGTACTTGTGGTGTGTGCGGTGACCGATGGGATCGAGTTCCCCGCAAATATGAACTGCCTGACGGGTACTACATGAAGGGGGTGGAACTCGTCAACACTCCTTACACGCAGGGGCAGACCATCGACATACAAATACAACTGACACAAAGTCACTGGGTAAGTCAGCAACACTTGTCTAGAAAGGGTGTGCCAACAGGGGTGAGTGGTGGTCTAATAGGTATCGTGTCGGACTTAGCCTCTGTGCTACTGGGCCCGCATGTAAAAGTCGGGGTTTGGGGGTTTAGCCCCGGGTTAGAGTCTAACCTCGAACTAAGCTAGCTCTAGGGTTAAATTTTCTTTCTTTCTTTTTGTTGTTGTTGTTTTTAAGTCAGGAAGCGGGTCCATTCCAGCAAGGTGCCTGAGCCGTTATAGAAGGATTTTTGTCTTTCTTCGCTTCCTTTTTTTTAAAATTTAATTTTGTTTTGGGGTTTCTTTTGTCCTAGTCTGGGTTACGCCCGTAGCCGTGGGATAAATTAACCTTGAGTTTTACATATGCGAACTGAACGGCGTCACTGCTATCACGGCGATGAAGCATGGATTCGAACCCAGGTCGAGCCTGTGACGTGTGATACCGGTTTTTTTTTCCGGCTACCGGGCTGCTCATCGGGGATGTTTCTCCGGGTTGTCCGGCTTTCTTCCCAGTCCTCCAAATTTGAAATAGGTGATAGGTATTGAGTGGCGCTGCACCGCTGTGACGCGCTTCCTCACGTATCTCACTATACACAATAAAACGACAATGGGGAAATTACTTAGCAAATAGCAAACTTGCAAAATTGTTCAAAAATTTAAATAAATAAATGAAAAGAAGGAAGGATAGGTATCCGAAGCAGCCCGAATTTCCCAAAAGGAAAAAACAAACAAACAACAACAAGAACAACAACAACAAACTTAAACATGGTTTGGAGCGCATATGGGATTTTCCCAGCACAGGAAACTGAACTTGAACTTAACTGGACTTACGCAAGTTCCAAAACTGATTTTTTTTCTTCAAATTTATCCAGGGCTACTTCGAGTTCCGACTGTGCAATCGAGATTCCCTGGGAGGAGAAGAAGCCACTCACGCGTGTCTTGATGAAAATCTTCTGGAACTGGAAAACGGATTAACCAGATTCCAGATTCCGGTAGCGGGCACGGCTGAAGACTACATCATTAAAGCCAAGCTGCCCGATGAGCTGACGTGCGAAAAATGTTTACTGCAATGGAAATACAACACTGGTAAGACATTTTCCTTTTTTAATTCTGTTTTTGTCGGCTTTTTTTTTAAACATGACTGTTAAATATATTTATATTACATATGTGTATACTTATACAGGTAAGTTATACATCAAGGTAAGATAATTCTGAGATAAACACAAGTGAACAAAAACAAGGAACAGTTAACTTTAAAAAAGGGAAAAACAACAAAAACAACAACAAACAAACAAACAAACAACAGAACACACACACACACACACACACACACACACACACACACACACAAGCAACCTAACAGAAAAAAATTGATGAATCTACAAAACAGTAAACATAAATACACATACTCGCACACAAAATGTCATGGGTAGAGTCAATTTAAGACACTCCATCTTCTTCTTCTCCTGGGGGAGCCGGGGTGGTCGAATGGTAGAGCGTTGGACTTCTAATGCTCGGGTCGTGAGTTCGATCCCGGCGGGGGCCAAATATTTCTGCTGGCTTTTTCATCGTTGCCCCGTCTTTGATATCACCCTATGTGGTGGAAAAGGACGCTAAACCCCCAAACACCCACCCACCCACTCTTCTTCTCCTGACGACCCGTGAGTTCGACTCCCTGCTGGGGCCAACTATTTGTGCTGGGCCCGTATGTAAAACTCAAAGTTATATAACCCACGGCTACGGGCCTAACACAGACTAGGACAAAAGAAACCCGAAAACCAAATTAAATATTAAAAAAAAGGAAGCCACGAATGAAAGACAAAAATCCTTCTATAACGGCTTAACACCTTCCTGGAATGGACCCGCTTTCTGATTTAAAACAAAAACCAACAGAACATTTAACCCTAGAGCTAGTTTAGTTCGAGGTTAGACTGAAACCCGGGGCTAAACTCCCTAACCCCGACTTTTACATGCGGGCCCTGGCCTTTTTCTCGCCGCCCTGTCTTTGATATCACCCATACGTGGTGGAAAGTGTTGTTCAGGGATACCCCCCCCCCCCCCAGGGGAGCCGGGATAGCCGAATGGTAGAGCATTGGACTTTCAATGCTCGGGTCGTGAGTTCGAATCCCGGCTGGAGTCAAATATTTGTGCTGGCCTTTTTCTCGTTGCCCCGTCTTTAATATGACCCGTACGTGGTGGAAAAGGACGTTATACTCCCAAACACCCACCCACCCATCCCACCCTGTCTGTCTGTCTGTCTGTCTGTCTCTCTCTCTCTCTCTCTCTTTTTTTTTTTTTTTTTTTTTGTACCTTATCGAAGTCAGTGTACAATTATTATCTTTGACGTTGCCTCTGTGTGTGTGTGTGTGTGTGTGTGTGTGTGTGTGTGTGTGTGTGTGTGTGTGTGTGTGTGTGTTGGATTGATCCTTCTTTTAGTGTAGTGTAGCTGTTCCTTATAGTTATGTAGTAGCTGTAGCAACGGCAAGTTCGAAAATTGCCCTTTGTGTTAAAGCTTTAACCGTTGATAAATAAAGAATCATTGTCATTGTCATTGTCATTGTCTCTCTCTCTCTCTCTCTCTCTCTCTCTCTCTCTCTCTCTCTCTCTCTCTCTCTCTCTCTCTCCCTCTCTCTCTCTCTCTCTCTCTTTTTTTAGTGTTCGTAGATTAGCAGGACAGCTTGTAAGACAGGCAGACCATGCCTACAAGTCTTTATCCTGAAATAAACGTTTCAGTCAGTCAGTCAGTCAGTCTCTCTCTCTCTCTCTCTCTCCCTCTCTCTCTCTCCCTCTCTCCCTCTCTCTCTCCCTCTCTCTCTCTCTCTCTCTCTCTCTCTCTCTCTCTCTCTCCCTCTTATTCTCGTTCATCCAGGTTCACATACACAGAACGCAGTGGCTTTAATATCACCCGTACGTGGTGGAAAAGGACGTTACACCCCCAAACACTCACCCACATCACCCTAACCTTTTTCTTTTCAATGTTTTTCTTGGTATATTTCAAGGCACTGACTGGGGTTGTGACGACGAGTGTGGTTGTGGGAGAGGGTGTGGTCTGCAGGAACAGTTCTATGCTTGTTCCGACATCGTCATCAAGGCTAAAGACAGCTCAGCCACAACACCGTCAGCAACTACAAGCACAACTTCAGCAACAACCACAACTACCTCAGCGACTACGACCACAACGCCGTCAACAACTACAACCACGCCTTCAACAACTTCAACTACCTCAGCGACTACGACGACCACAACGCCGACCACTACAACCACCACCACCACACCGACACCGTCAACAACTACAACCACACCTTCAACAACAACAGCTACAACTACGACTTCGACTACGACGCCGACCACGACAACTCCAACCACCACCAGGACAGTATCACCAACGACTACCTCAGCGACTACGTCAACCACAACATCACCAGTCAGTACTACAACAACCACAACTACACAGACTACCACCACCGATATAGCCGCTCTGTGTGGTGGGAAATGCTACACTTTCTGCAGTCCAAGCCGCCCAGCGCTTAATGTCTTCTGTAAGGGTAAAGAATGCGGGAAATGTCTGAAGTACCTCAAACAAACATCTTAATAGTGCTGTTTCTGTAAAATAAAATTTAAAAAAAGTCAGGAAGGATTTTTTCCATGATTTTTTTTTTCATGGAAAGCAATCTGAGATCTAATAGTATTTTTGGAGTCTAGATTTTGGAGGCTTGTTTCTTTTTAGTTTATTTGTAACACAGATAGTGTGTGTGTGTGTGTGTGTGTGTGTGTGTGTGTGTGTGTGTGTGTGTGTGTGTGTGTGTGAGAGAGAGAGAGAGAGAGAGAAAGAGAGAGAGATGATGATGATGATGATCATTATCATCATAATAATAATGGAGACTTGGTAAAGCGCACAGCTACACATGACTTAAAAAAAATAAATATATATATATATATATGTTTTGTTTGTTTGTTTGTTTGTTTGTTTGTTTGTTTGTTTTTGTTTTTGGTATTACTGATTATTCACAAAGTTTTCTCTTGTGATTTTGTGAAAGCTTTCTCTGTCGTCACAACGTATACCTCTTTGTTTCAAGTTAATATTTAATAAACTTTTCCACACAATGATGCATAATAAAACAAAAAACATTAAGTGTCCGTGTCTTTTTTCATCCACATTTTATAATATATATGTATATGCACATGTTCTAATGCTTGGGTCTTGCTATGTAACGTGAAACGTGATCTGATTGATTTAATTGATTGTTTATTTCATTTTTTTATTAAAAAAAAAATCAATGTGTAATTTCGCTAAAACAAACGCTCTTGGCGTCTCTTTTGTTGTGTGTGTGTGTGTGTGTGTGTGTGTGTGTGTGTGTGTGTGTGTGCGTGCGTGCGTGCGTAGGTGCGTGCGTGCGTGCGTGTGTGTGTGTGCGTGTGTGTGTGTGTGTGTGTGTGTGTGTGTGTGTGTGAAACGAGTGAACAAGAGAGAAATGGTTCTAAACGTGTGTAATGCATTGCATTCAGAAAGTCCAGTTGTGCATTGTGTGGTGCATGTGAAACTGAAAACAACAACAGTATACTAACCCTACCCCCTCCTCCCCCCCCCCCCCCACCTCCCCACCTCTGTTCTGTCCTAACTGTACACTGTACCTAACAGAAGTGCATACGATTGTCAACATTACTACTACTAATAATGATAATACCTGTGTATAGGCACTTCACCCAATTTCTTGAATCGTCTCAAAGCGCCGCGAACTGAACCCAACACGCACGCGCACGTGAATCACACGCATTCTCTCATACATTGGACATGAACACATTACAATCACGTGGTGCGAAGGGTCAGCTTACTTACTTAAGTTTCGGAATGTAGAATTGCATTTATTTTCACATGTCGTGGGCTGAACATTTCCAAAGCAGAGGAGGTGGAAGCCGGAGTACCCGGAGAGAACCCCCGACGATCGGCCCGAATGAACGGTGTCACGTACGAGAAAGAGAAATTCTTGCCAGGAGTGGGACTCGAACCTGACCTCTCGCATTGGTGGCTAAGTCTCTTAACCACTAGACCACCGACCGAAATGTGTCTACAGCTACTGGTGTATGATGACAAACAAATAGAATGTAGATATTTTTATGTGTCCATACCTAAAAAAGGACTTCTTTTTTTTAAAACGGGCAGGACCAAACAAAAACAAACAAACAAACAAACAACAACAACAACAAAACTTGCTGAAAGGGATAATCAATTGGAAAAAAAAAATTCTCACCCAGTATTACTGTGCACTGATTTCACGTTCGCCGGTGTGAGGGGAACCGGGGTCGCCGAATAGTTGATCAGAGCGTCGGCCTTTTCATCGTTGCCCCGTCTTTGATATCACCCTACGTGGTGGAAAGGGACGTTAACCACACACACACACACACACACACACACACACACACACACACACACACACACACACACAGCCTCGCCGGTGTGAAAGAAAGCACAATGCCTCGACCTACAAAAAGACTGTTAAAATCTTACAGTAACGACATTCACACTGAATGGAGGGGAAAATTCCACTTACGAACCTTTAAGGCCGTTGGCCGAAAGACGTTTTGCTCCATTTGGTTATATGGGGAGGAGGAGGAGGAGGATATGGTGATGCTATGGAGATCCATATGCTTTGAGACTCCGTAACAGGGCCGCTCTCGACTCATCCACGTGGGTGGACATCGGCCCGACAGCACGGTCGTTCTGAGTACAGGAACCGACCTAGGACTGTATATAGTGTATAGAAGAAAAAAAAAAATGCCGCTTGCCTCGATCGACTGGGATTAGAACCCGGGTCTCCCTGTCCGTGGTTTGTAGTGCTAACTACAACACCACTGGGGCTGGTTTCAAACAATCATGTGACTCTACCTGAAAGTGATCGTCGGCAAAATGGTTGAATCCTAGTAGCACGGGAAGCCCTCTCCGCCATTTTCACTTCTCCCCGTGAGTGTGTGTGTTCTTGTATTGTGAGTACACTAATGTTTGTTTGTTTTTTTTAGGTTTTTTTTACTTTTTTTCCCAGTCCCAGACCCGCACCCAGGCTGTCATGGGAAAGTTTGCTGAGGATGTAGTGATCAAAGCCGCTATGTACGTGTAGGTGTTTCACGGCTCAACAGGTCATGTGCGGCGTCTTTCTGCAGTCATCTTTTCGTTTACCATTCATGCACCTTGTTTTTCCACTGCCTCTTTTTTTTTTTTTTTTTTTCTTTTTTCTTCTAGTATTCACTCATTTATTTTATTTCGCTTGTTAGTTTGTTTACACTCTATCACTCTATGTATTTCCGTGTTGTAAAGCCTATGTCTGTGTTGTCAAGCTTCAAAAACAGATTTTTTTTTTTTTTTTTTTAGGATGCTGTGATGACGCCACAGCGACGGAACCCCCCCCCCCCCCCCCAAATCACAACTGTGTCACAACTGTGGACAGCACTGTGGCGCTCCGCAGTGCCCAGTTAAGATCCGGCTTTAGCTCCTCCCTTCGGCTGACAGGAGTGCTGTCGTCCATTCGCTTACACAACGGTATTAGGTTCCGGGTCATGTAGTAGCAACTCGGCTAAATATAGTAGAAAATCTTTGCCCCTTTTAAAATTTGTGTGCAGAGTAAAAAATATGGCAATCTGGTGCTTTTTGTTGGCTTTGTAAACAAGTTTCATGCCAGGTAATAGTAAAATTAGGGAAAAATGAGGCTGGCTTGTGGACTATTTGTATTCATGCGCGGCTGGCACAGGAGCCAGCAGACGACCGTGGAATGAGGGGGTATGTGGTCGCTGACAACATTGCCAAAAAAAACGGAACATTGGAATTTGTTTAAATTTACTATACACATGAGTCTATGGCTGCCTGATTTTTGTGATTTTTATTTTTTATTTTTTATTTTTTTTTATTTTTTTTTTTTTTTTTTTTGGGGGGGGGGGGTGAATTTTAAAGCATTTCTAGGGTGTCATCTGCAACGTTATGTGTAAGAGGAATATACAGCGTTTTCCTCCAGATTTGCATCTGTGTTACGTAGCCTGTACTGATACGCTACAGAGGAAAAGATCTTGTGAGTACGAACTTGATCCACTCAGCTTTCTGCGTTTTCTTTTTCCCCCCTTTACAAAACCGAACAAAAGATCCACCCTGCAACTGCCGGGTACGGAAAGGAGAAGGTGAAGTTAAACATGACCCAGTAATTGCATTTCGTGACGAGCATGAATACATCCTAACAACTCTAAGTGTCAAGGAGATCCTGGAGTGGAGGCTTCGTATAAAAGAGGAGATTATCGGATTTGACTGATTAGAGTTGCCTGCCCTTTGCGACGGAGAGGATATATCGGACTGAGACGTGTATGTAGACTTTCTTGTGTTACTAGAGCATTTTAAGCGGCTACAAGATGTTACAGGAGCTGACTGAATGCAGTATCTGTGTATGCGTGTACTCGAGTTTTATTGCTTACTTTTATGTAGATTCCTGTAACAATGATCACAATATAAATATTATAATTCGACGCTGGTTGAGTTAGCAATTGCAGTCTCGAATACTGGTTGGTGTTAAATGCCTTCACTGTGTTCAAATAAGTGTCAGTCGTCTTGGGGTTAGGTTGTTGTTACTGCTGTTATTATTATTGTTGTTGTGTTATTTTTCTTGTTTTGTTGTTGTTGCTGTTATGGTTGTTGTTGTTTTGTTTTGTTTTGATTCGGTTATGTATTTGTTTTGTGTTTTTGTTGTTGTTTTTCAGATTTTGCTTGTTTGTTTGTTTGTTTGTTACGGATTAAAAAAATGAAAATGTCGAACACAAGAAAGGAGAGAATAACTGCAAGAACTTAGGAGGAACATTTAGAGTACTCAGGGTGACCCTCTCGTCCAGGATGTGGACACCACGAACACGCATGGGTACCCCTGACTACATTTAGGGTAATATTTCAAAGAAAGGGTTTTTGCCTAAAACAGTGGAAGCCGAGGAAGTCAAGCGGTAGAGCGTTAGACTTTTAACGCTCGGTTTGTTGTTGTTGTTGTTGTTGTTTTTAGTTCGAATTTGTGCTAGGTTTTCCGTCGTTGTTCCGACTTTGACATCACCTTTATGCGGTGGAAAATAACGTTTAACACCCTAAACACCCACCCACCCCTTATGTTAAAAAAAAATGTATAAGGCAATAAGGGAAACAAACAAGGGAGAGAAGATTCATTTCAAAAACCTTCATTGCTATTATTACCTTCCCATGTTTCCGATTCTGTCATTCGTCCGTCATACTGTCGCATACTGTGATCAAATGTAGCGGTTGTGGCGGATGAAGTGTGCTATTTTTGAATGTGATTAATGTGTGATAATCTTAAATAGCTAGTTTAGATTATATCTACACCTTAATATCAAGACTGTTTTATGTGATCTTTAATTCACAGAAATCTCTATTTCAATTGTAATGTTTATTATGCATTATCTTATGTGTATTTTTTTTATTTGATGTGTATTATTGTTTTCTTTGCCCACCACACCCAAATTTTCCTCTGGGATAATAAAGATTGATTGATTGATTGATTGATTGATTGATTGATTGATTGATTGATTGATTGATTGATTCGGTCCTGTCGCATCACTGAAACGTGCAGCGAATAAGTTTTCTTTTGGTGTGAACATATTTCGGCAGCATGTGTGGGCATGAGATATGTTTGTTGAAAACTTGCTGTTGAAAAGTAGTCGTTTTGAGAAAATGGCTGGTGTGTGTGTGTGTGTGTGTGTGTGTGTGTGTGTGTGTGTGTGTGTGTGTGTGTGTGTGTGTGTGTGTGTGTGTGTGTGTGTGTGAGAGAGAGAGAGAGAGAGAGATAATGATGATGTGTTCTATTTTGTTTATGTTAGTTTAGCAAGGACAGATAGTAAGAGAGAGACCTGTGCGTCTGTTATCACATCCTTGAAAAATAAAGTTTCTGTCAGACTCTCTCTCTCTCTCTCTCTCTCTCTCTCTCTCTCTCTCTCTCTCTCTCTCTCTCTCTCTCTCTCTCTCTCTAAAGTGACTGAGCGATTTTGTCCCCCTCCTTCTAGGATCCAGTCACATTTTAAATCTATAATTGTTACTCTGCTGTTTGTCCTCCAGGGTTGACTGCTCTGCAACAGGCCATCTACACACTAGTCTGCACATCACACAAACACTGAGATGGCAGTCGGCGTTTCAGTCCTGTTTTGCCTGTCCGTGGTCACGTGCGTGCTTGTCAGTGTGCACGGTCACGGTCGGATGATCCTGCCTCCGTCACGGGCCAGTGCCTGGCGTCTGGGTTTCGATACGCCGAAAGACTACAACGACATGGGCCGCAACTGCGGCGGAGTAACTGTGAGTTGTGACTTAAAGTGACTATGCGCGCGATTTGCATGCACTAGCGTTGAGGATTATTGAACAGCATAGAG
>JACVVK020000262.1:210000-370000 GCA_018292915.2 Batillaria attramentaria
TGCATCTTCAATCGGTTTGTCACCGAGCACAGCTGTGTCCAGTTTTGTAGTTGGTAGACACACCGAGCGCAACGACTGTGACGTGCACGTGTGTGTTTCGCGCGCTGTGCCCAGTTAAGTGCAGGCTTTATGTTTACTCGCGAGTGCGCCTGCACGCTGGAAATACTCTGTCTCAATAATTAGTACAGCTCTTCATGCAAAACAATGTTTGCATGTTGTTCACTCTGCGCGAGCAGTCACCTCTGCGAGCGGCCAGACACTGAAATTCTGCGGCTGTTGCCACACTACTGGAGCGCTCGGTGGGGTCGCCGCGTCATCAAGTACGCTTCTGTTGGCTCAGTGCCGACTTTACAGACGCTGTCACTGTCCAGGCGTCTAAGTGGTGTGATATTATATATACCACGAACTGATAACAGCTTTAAAAAAAAACGAAAAAAAACACCCGATAAAAGCATAAAAATGATAGCGTCAGCCCTTTTAAACGTCGCGGGTTTTAATCATAGAGAAATACGGGTTCGTTGCACGTGCGGAATCAGACCAGCCCAGCGGCGTCGCTTCAACGGTTAGCCGGAGGGAAATATTGCCGCCATGAGAGGCCGCATTAATTAATACTAACTTACTCTTTTTTTCTTTTTTTTTTCTTTTTTTCTCCCCCCCCCCCCCCCCCCCCGTTTTTTTTTCCCCCTTTCTTTTTCTCTTAGTACTTGGTTAAACATATGCTGGGTCATAAAAAACTTCATTTTCATTGTTCACATATGTACTTAGGAAAAAAGTATGCTAGCGTGCATGGTGTGAATTTGTATATATGCAAGTATGTATGTATGTATGTATGTATGTATGTATGTATGTATGTATGTATCTATCTATCTATCTATCTATCTATCTATCTATCTATCTATCTATGTACTCAGGCTAAATGTGGTTGTGAGAGAATAAAATGCATCATATTTTTTTTCATCTAATATCTTATTTTCAAGGCCCAGGGCACTCAGAAGAGTCTTATATTGCGACTCAGTCCTGAAAAAGAAAAATACAAGAGGTCTGAAGTCAACAGTTTGAGTAACCGAAGTTAGATACAGTTTGGTTGATTTGTGTGGAAATAAAAAAGGTATCTGGTGATTTGTTACAGGCAACAGCTACGGATGCTTTGCTAACGGGACATGTTGCCTGGGTTGCGGCCTCAAACAGGAAGAGTTCTACTCATGCGCAGACCTGGAGATCCGGTCACATGACGGCTCCTTGCCAACTACTCTGCAGCCGCCGTCAACCACCACCACCACCACCACGACTACTACCACCACGACCCCCACAACCACAACTACAACTCCGACACCAACGACAACGACAACCCAAAGACCTTCGACGCCATGGTGGTGGCGATATACACCAAAGCCTGCCACAACAACCACTACGATGGCTACGACCAGTACGACGGCTGCGACACCTACTACTTCTCCCTACGACGAAAAACCGCTGTCAGAGTGGGACAAGCAGTTCTACAGGTGTAACTTCTGTCACCGAGAATGCGAGGTGAACCGCAGATGCCCCGCCTTCTGTACAGAGCTCGGCTTCCCTCGCGCCTGCCGAAGAAGTCTCTTCCTGCACTAAGGTACATACGGGACTTCGGGTGCCAACGGGACTTTGGGTGCCAGCGGGACTTCGGATGCCAACGGGGCTTTCGGTGCCAGCGGGACTTCGGATGCCAACGGGGCTTTCGGTGCCAACGGTACGGGACTTCGGGTGCCAACGGGACTTTGGGTGCCAACGGAACTTTGGGTGCCAACGGGACTTTGGGTGCCATCGGGACTTTGGGTGCAAACTAATTAATATACTCGTCACAAAAAAGTGTCACAAATGAAAATGTAGACCCCCCTCCTCCTCCTCCCCTCCCCTCTCCGGCACATGGCAGACGAAATTTCAAAGCAAGCAAACGGATGTGCTCCCAAAATTTCGGCTAAACGGTGAGAGAGGCGGTATACTGCTCGAGCGGCAAATGACCACAGTCTCTATTCCACTTTAAGAAAATGTCATTGTTAGCCTCTACATGATAATAAAAAAAGATAAGTCGTGACCATGTTTTCGGTGTTTTCAAGTGATCACACACACACACACACACACACACACACACACACACACACACACACACACACACACACACACACATGCGCGCGCGCGCGCGCTGAGTCTCATTGTTGTCCTAGTTTATTTTCCTTCCATTAACATGCCGAAGCAAACATGAAAAAAATGTTCACAACAGAACAAAATAAGTAAATCTCAAACATGAACAAAATCTGATAGCTAACATACATGCAAACAAACAAACAAACAAACAAACAAACAAACCACAACAAATGCAACAACAACAAAAACAACAAATACAACAACAACAACAAAAAGCGACAAAGACAACACAGTATACGACCATCTGACCAACAGCCTACGTAAGTAAAAGGCTTTTCGGGATGACATACACGAGAAACGGGAGAAAACTCAAACAGTACGCATATTAGACTCCAGAGTGCAGTCCCTTTTCGGCGGGGCGTGAAAATGTGACTGTTTACACCTAGCGCCATTTTTAAAAATGGCGATTTTTTTTTTAGAAAAGCAGAGACTTGTGTGTCATATGATTCGATTTGAAACGAAGTCTTGAATATCCGACCACTTTTCGTTTGGGCAAAATCTTTGCCAGCGGACAATTATTGCTGCGCTTTGATGGCACTGTTTACGTGGTACACTGATCCAACAGGATGTGAGTAAACGGCAAGGGGGTTGCACTCTGACAGGCAAGGGTGTTGCACTCTACAGGCAAGTATTATTGCACGGTGCAGACGATCACGTACCTGCCTTGTGGTGCAATAAGAGACGATTACAAAAGCATACACACCCGTGCTCTAGGACTGAATGTAATAATAGATCTGTCCATTCAGACAGAGACATGTTATGTATGTCTCTGATTCAGAAACACGCCTACTTTCACTCTGAAGACAGCCTGCCATCACTTGCGCCACTGAGGATCCCTCTGGGTTCAAAGCTGGTCAAGGATGACATAGTGCGCGACCTTGTGTTTGAGAGCACCGAGACAATTTAGGCCCGTCACGGTAGCGCAGTGAGCGCCATTTCCCCACCGTGCACAGAGGTACTTTCCACTGAAAGACTCTGTGCCCCAGAGAGTGTACGCATATTTGCCTGATTAAATAATCTGCCCCTGACTCGAAAGACCTGGCACCTGTCCTGAAAGAGTTCTGGCCCTTCAGCTGACGATGGTAGGTCAGATCAACCCCGCTCCCTCAGCTTACTAATGTATGCATGACGTCAAAGGCGTTCATGCAGCTTGGCCAAATGTGAAAATAGTACACGCCATCAGTTCCCAACGTTGGGAAACGACAACTCTGAAGTTCGCAAAGGTCAGGGGCAGGTAATCAGATAAATTTGCACCAAGCGTCAGCTCAGAGACCAGAACAAAATATGCGCTTTGTAAAAGGGGAAGGGAGGGGGGGGGGGTTGAGGGGGTATTGGGCCGGGAGGTGGGGGGGGGGAGGGGACTATATTTAATAAATCAAAGTTGTTGCGAAAAACATTGAACAATGGAGTCTATTGTCCCCAAGTAGTAAGTTGTAATGACCGCACTCCAAAAATAAAATTAAATAAAACAAAAATGCTACGATTCAGCTGAATTTAACAATGAGCATGACACATGTACGTATAATTCAAATAGTTCAATAACACTGATTACTACAGCTACCAGAGATCACTTTCATTCCACAATTGCAACAATATTTTACAGCAGTTTTATGCGTGTTGATTTGAATAAATAGATAAATAATATGCTCTCGATCTCAAAGTCAAAGCGGGTGGGCGAGTTTAACGTCCTTTTTTTCCACCACATGTGGGTGATATCAAAGACGTTAAAAATCAAAGCAGGCTCACAGAAGGGATCAGTCTAAGTCCATTTTTGTGTGTAGAGAGGTGTGATTAGGGAAGAGGGGGTGGGGGGGAAGGTGGGGGGGGTGCGGGAGAGCGGAGGGTTTTTGTGTTTTTTGTTGTTGTTTGTTTGTTTGTTGTTGGTTTTTTTGGTTTGTTTGTTGTTGTTGCTGTTCGGGTTTTTTTTTTTTTTTTTTTTGGGGGGGGGGGGGGGGTCAGTGTTCAAAAGTGGGGTGTGCGGGTAAGGGGGTGGGATGGGAGGAGGCGAAGTGGGTGGAGGGGGGGGGGGGGTACTGCCGGCTGGAGGAAGAGCGGAGGGCGATTTTATAGGGTTCAAAATAAAATGAGACGATAGCGAGGGAGGCGCGGGCTTGGGGTGATTGGGGGAGGGGGCCTGGGGGGTGGGGGAAGGGGCGTAATGTCCATAGTGAAGGGGGGGGGGGGGGGGGGTAGGGGAAAAAAGAGGGTCATTTCCAATCTTGCACGAACGTGAAACGATTTTCGCTGCAATCAAGTCCGACAACTCAAGCACACATGCAGTGAGTAGGAGGGCAGTAGCCTCCCCTGCAATGGAACTCACACCATCTCCACATCTGCGGGTACTGAGTCCAACCTGCGGCAGGTGTACAGATCAGTTCTTCGGCGTAGAACGGTCTGTCCTCCTTAGCTGGCAAAAAGTTCGAATTATCTTCCGCTAAGAGTCGATTTCGGACAGGCAGAGTGAACTGGTCACTGGATTTCGGATCAGCCGGGTCTCCTTGTTGTACCGGGGAGAAAAAACCGTCCTGATTGACTGCTCCAAATGGGAATCCTTGATTGACAGCTTCAACTCCGTACTCATTGGTCAAGAGGATATCACGTGATTTTTGACCTAATTCAGCGGCAGGCGACATCATGAGATCCTCTCTGTAAGGCTCAGGAACTGGGAACAGGAAGTTGGCCGGCTCACGTGACGCAGCTGCGGTGATCTGATTGGTCCGCGGAAGTTTTCGCCTCGACTTCAGATATCTCTTCTGTTTTCTTTTCGGGGTTTGGAGCTGGGGGCCCAGAAGACCGGAATAAGCGACGATGCTGAGAGCATGGTCTGAACCGTCCCGGCTGAATTCCCGAACGTTGGCATTTTCAAAGTTTGCGGAGATGTCGGGAGTTTCCCACCCATGGAACAAAAACGCTGGAGCTTTCTGTTTGATACTTTGAGCCCACCACGGAATCGGGTTCACCACTTCGAACTGCGTCGTGTTGGCAACTACGGTAGCCTTCGGCGTTGTCGTGACTGTCGTTGTTGATGGTGTTGTTGTTGTAGTAGTAGTAGTAGTAGTTGAAGTAGTTGCCGTGGTGGTGGTTGGTGTTGATGCCACGACTGTAGCGTTAGTCTGAGGCCGTACTTTAATATTTGCGCTGCGCCCGGACCCGCTGTCTCCCCATATCGTTTCGTCGGCAAGAACCATCAGCTTTTCCCACCACGACTTGGTCGTCGTGATGCCAGTGGTTTGGGTCGGTCTCGTCATGACGACGGGCGAATCTGGTTTCTGTTTCACTGGGTGGTTCATCAGGAGCCATTTCCAGAAGCTGGGCACCGCGCTGTCGGGTTTGTCTCCCTTGGGTGTCGTGTCTGGCTTGTCTCCCTTGGGCTTCCTGGGAGTCGAGGCTTCCGTTGACGTTATGGTTGTCTGTCGCGGAGTCGTCTTACGAGAAGTAGGAGCATCAGTAATGACAGGCCGAACAGTCGCTGGTGTTCTGGTGACAGGGACGTAACCCCTCCCTCCGCTTTCAGTGACAGGGTAGCCACCCCTGTCGCTAGCAGAGACGCCTCCGTCGGGATACCCTCTACTCGGATATCTTCCTGTCGTCGGATATCCCCCGGGATATCTCCCAGTAGTCGGGAAGCCACCCCGACCTTCATCGGGTGCCCCGGACCACGGTGGGTAAGTAGCTGGCTGCGGGAACCTTGGACTGTACACAGGTGGGAATGGTTCTTGCGTGCGGTAGACAGGCCTCTGTGTCCGGCGAGGCGTGACCGGTCTTTGCGTGCGACGAGGCGGAACGGGACGCTGGGTGCGGCGGGGTGGGGGAGGAGGACGAGGGGGTGGTTCTGTGACGGGAGGGGCAGGCTCCGTCTCGGGTACGTAAGGAGGGTAGTCGGGTGCTCTCCCGTCTAAAGACTCGATGACGATGTCTGAGCATGCGTAGAACTGTTCCTGCTTGCCGCATCCGATACACGATGTGCCATCAGGATCCGTGCCCCAGCTGTTGGCTGAAAAGATAAACGCATCGAATGTAGTCTGTATTGCATTTAACAAAGCGGGAGTGTGTGTGTGTGTGTGTGTGTGGGGGGGGGGGGTTCTGAAGAACGTTCTAATTGTTCCAACAATATGAATGTCTGTGGAGCTCAAGGGGGTAGGGGGTGGGTGTCTGGGAATTAAACGTCCTTTTCCACCACGTAAGGGTGATACCAAAGACGGGGCAACGAGAATAGAGGCCAACACAAATATCTGGCCCCAGCCGGGGCTCGAACTCACGACCCGAGCACTGAGAGTCCCGGCTCCCCATATGGAGCTCAAGCTAAGTGCATTTTCTGCACACGGGAGAGGGAGGGGTGGGGGGGGGGAGAGATGGATGAAGAATGTTCCAATGGTTCCATGGTTCTATGGAGCTCAAGCCACGTGCATTTTCTGCACATGGGAGAGGGGTGGGGGGGGGGGCGGGGGGGGGGGGGGAGATGGATGGAGAATGTTCCAATGGTTCCATGGTTCTGTGGTGGAGCTCAAGCCACGTGCATTTTCTGCACCTTGCACACATGAGCCGTTGTCTTTTTATAATACCGTGTGCTTTCTGGTTTTGTCGTAATTTCATGTATTTTTGTATATTTCACTATGTTACGTGAATCAGGCATAGTGCATTACTTGACATTTCTCCATACCCCAAATGGGGAGAAAGGACTAATAAAAAAAAATCTTTGAATCTTGGAAAGTTCACGCAAAATTGAGGTGCGACAGGCAAACACGTGCACATCATAAGTTGTGGACGTTGAAGATCCTATTTCATACACAAAGAGTCGTGGAATTGAAGACAAAGACATATACACTAAGCAAGCATGCATACACAAGAAAGGAAAAGAAAACTATTGTGGCGCCGTACAGATAGTGACCCGTTGGCCGAGGTGGAGGTAACCTGGATTTCTCATAAAGTACCGATATCAGTGAATATCACCCTCAGAAATACAAACACCAATAGCAGCATCAGTGATTATCACCAACAGAAATGCAAATAACGAAACGAGTGTTATCACCCTCAAAGTGTCAGTACTACTGCATGTATCAACATTAGCTATTATCACCCTCATAAATGTCAATATAAATACCAGTATTACTGTCAACATCAGTGTTTATGGCCCTCAAAATATCAGAACCTGTATCACTATCTGTGACTGTTACAGTAAGAAATACCAACATCAATACCAATATTAGTGATTATCACCCTACGAATTGTCATAATCAACACCAACATCACAACCTTTAGAAACGTCAATATCAGCACCAGTATACGGACCAGTTATTATCACTCTCAGATATGCCATCAGCAATACAAATATCAGTGATTGTCACCCTCAAAATGTCAAAACCCGTATCACTCACAGTGATTATCACCCTAAGAAATACCCACATCAATACCAATATCAGTGATTGTCACTCTACGAATTGTCACTATCAACACCAGTGTTATCACATTTAGAAGAACAAACATAAACACCAGTACACGGACCAGTTATTATCACTATGCGATATGCCATTAGCAATACTAATATCAGTGAATATCACCCTCTTGAAAGACCATGGGCACTTACCGACATTCCACTCCCATTGGAAGAGACATTTCTGGCAGCTCAGTCCGTACGGCAGCACCAATACACGGACCAGTTATTATCACTATGAGATATGCCACTAGCAATACTAATATCAGTGAATATCACCCTCTTGAGAGACCGCGGGCACTTACCGACATTCCACTTCCACTGGAAGAGACATTTCTGGCAGCTCAGTCCGTACGGCAGCCTCACGTCCACGCTGTACTCTCCCACCTTGTAGGGTTCCGGCAGGTAGAAGCGAGTGCCAGATCCGTCAGCCAGTTCCAGAACGTGCTTGTCCAGGCACGCATGACTGACCTCCACAAACTCGCCGTACTCGTCATACTCCACGTCATCTGGTTCGGGCCAGTCGTACGGGCATAGTCGAAATTCCACCCATCTACAGGGAAAATAAATAAATAAATAAATAAATTATTCGTCGTAGGTCGTCGTCTGAGAGGCTTCTCGAAATTCTCAAGCGCAACTTGAAATCATTTGGCGAGCGTTCTTTCAGTTTTGTTGCACCAACCTTTTGGAACTCCCTGCCTTCGAATCTGAGAATTACGCCCATACTGCCTGTTTTTAAGAGCAATCTTACAACGTGTTTTTTTGTTGTTGTTGTTTTTTTTTTGGGGGGGGGGTGTTTTTTTTTCCCAAAGCCTTCTAGTACTTTCCCGTGTAACGAGTCAGTTTCACCAGTGTTAACATCTTTGTAAAAGTGAGTGTCGGTAAGTGATCGTCGCATTTAGTTTTATTCAAAACAAAATATTAATGCGCCCTACAAATACCATTTATTATTATTATTATTATTATTATTATTATCATTAATGCTGTTGTTGTTGTTGTTCTTGTTTTTGTTGCTATTAATACAGTGAAAGAAAAAAGTACTACAATATCATACAGTTTGAAAACACGAGGATCTTTCACTATGTTCCGTCGTGTACCACAAAATCTACACGAAAGTTACCATTGCATCCATGCAAAGAATATAAAATTATTCTGCAGCCGGTGGGGGGAGGGGGGAGCTTACAACACTAGTTCTGAACTTCAAAACTTTTCTCACCCTCTGTGGTTTGCCGTAATACCCATGACGACAGTGATGACGTCACCCTCGGTGTAATACCGAACCGGTGTACCGTCATAGTACCGTCCTCCCCTCTCATGCGCGCGTGGCCGGGGCTCCCATGCGTCACCGCAAACCCCACAGCGCCCTTTAAACCGGTTCCAAAGTTGCTGGAAAGAGAGTTGTAGACACACGTCTCATCACCAACGGCTTCATTTGTCATTTTGTCAATGCTTATAATGTGTTCTGGGTTCAGATTGTAGGTGACAAAACAAGAGGAAGAAACATCAACAACAACAACAAATGTTTACACAGAACGACAAATGTTTACATAGAACAACAAAAGTTTACACAGAACAACAAATCTTTTCACAAGACGGTGTATGAGTCTCAACATAAAAATAATAATGGATTGTACTTATATAGCGCAAAATTCTCACAAAGTGACTCAATGCGCGTACTCCCGCACAGATACCAACAAATATGCAAACACACACACACACACACACACACACACACACACACACACACAGAGGGTGGGTGGGTGGGTGTTTGACGTCCTTTTTCACCACATAGGGTGATATCAAAGACGGGGCAACGATGAAAAAGCCAGCACAAATATTTGGCCCTAGCCGGGATCGAACTCACGACCAGAGCATTAGAAGTCCAGCGCTCTACCGTTCGACCACCCCGGCTCCCCTGGCGAAAGCATCATTATAATGACGCCAACTGCATGTTAAAACCTTTTCACAGCCGCCGTCGCAGCATTTCACGAATCGCACCGGTAGTTCCACTGTCAAATTAGATAAAAATGGTAAATCTAGACTTTCCAGTAGTTGGGAGAAAAAATCTTTCTTTATGCAGTATAGATTTTGATTCGTGTTTACAGCAGAGTGATGTGAAGAGATGTTGTCCGTGTGTGTGTGTGTGTGTGTGTGTGTGTGTGTGTGTGTGTGTGTGTGTGTGTGTGTGTGTGTGTGTTGGTTGGTTGTTTGTTTATTTGTGCAGATTAAAAAAAAAATAATCCATGAAAAAGAATTAGCGCCTTAAATTCAATTCAGCTACATTGCATTGTTGTCCATCTGAATAGAACTGAATTGAACTGAACTGAATTGAACTGAACTGAATTGAATTGAAGGCGCCAATTCTGATTCTTTCTCATATTTTTACCTCCCGTCCTCCGCAGTAACCTTGGTTGTCGTCGTAGTCTGCACGTGTGTCGAAACCAAACCTCCACATAGTGGCCCGAGATGGAGGGTCAATCAGCCTGCCGTGACCTCGTACCCATGACCTCTCGTTGAACGAGAGTAGCGCGAGACACAGCACGAGAAATGCTACCATCATGTTTGGTATATCTGTTATCGTCTGCATTCTCTTTCTTCTTCTATCTCAACTTATACTTTACAGCGAAACATCGAAGATTTACGTCCGAGAGGTAAGTTTGTAAAGAAACACACAAACTGTTTCGGAGAAATCTTCACGAAAGGTCGACTGACGGAAAGTTAGTGATCCAGAAAGTTCGTTTGCTGGCTGGACGTTTCAAATCGATTGAAGACGTATTATCTGAAGCTTCTGTTTCCTCGGTTTGTTGGTCATCTGTTTAGGTCCTGAAAACAACCAAAGAAAGAACAATCATTAGTGAACATCAATAACCGAAGTTCTATAGAAGCATTTCCAAAAGAAGAAAAATAGAGTTATACGGGGACTAGTGTTTGTCAGTCATCTGCTTAGGTCCCGAAAACAACCACAGTCATTAGTGAACATCAGTAACCGAAGTTCTAAAAAAGCACTTCTAAAAGAAGAAAAATACAGAAAATTATATATAAAAACAGAAATACGAGGACTAGTGTTTCTTGCTTAAGGTCCTGAAACTGAGGTCATTAGTGAACATCAGTAACCGAAGTTACATAAAAACATTTCAAAAAGAAAAAGAAAAAAAAGTAATTACATGGGGAAAAGTGTGTGTGTGTGTGTGTGTGTGTGTGTGTGTGTGTGTGTGTGTGTGTGTGTGTGTGTGTGTGTGTGCGCGCGCGCGCGCAAACGCCCATTGTGCAGAAACCGACACAAAAATGAATTAATTATACGGCCATAAAAAGTGGTAGTAAGGACAACAATACATGAAATTAAATTAAATTCGACACAACAACAACACAAATCGAGTCAGTGGCGCGAACTGCCACGACGTGCTTTCCTTGGTGAGAGGCACGCTAAAATCCAGGCCAAGCGAACGAAAGAGTAGAAAAGTCAATTAATTTTTACGAAAAAAAAAATTGAAGGAAAACGAGAGGTTATCGCACAGTAGAATTTTTCTTCAGTGGCGAGCGGTGGTCTAACAGGTAGCGCGTCGGACTGAACGGCCGTCACCGCTGTCATGGCGATGAAGCGTGGGTTCCAGCCCCGGTCGAGCATGTGATTATGTGATTTCGGTTTTTCCTTGCTGCCGGGCTGCTCATCGGGGGTTGCCTTCCGGGTTATCCGATTTTCCTCCCCCAGCAAAATTGAAAATTAGACAGGTATTGGGTGGCGCTGCACCGTCGCGACGCGCTTTCCCCAAGAAAAGCAGCCCGAATTCCCCGAAAGGGATCTTAAAGTAGTAAAAGACAAAAAGAATCATTTGGATAAAAGACCTCAAACAGAATTTCCGAAGAGTGCAATAATATTAATTTATTTATTTATTTATTGTTTTATTGCTCAAAACCCAAGTATTTGTTTGTCTGTTCACACGCGCTTACCTTTGAATCACTTTGCTGAAGAATCCAGCTGCACATTACCCATCTACCACAGAGTAACACAGACGATCATCTACACTAAAGATCGATGCGATGAACTTCTGTGTGCCCTTACACGCTCTCCGCAAAACTGATCGCCAGAGCCAGACCCCATCGCAGTCTAAGCGTGAATGAACACCACAGAGTAAAACAAGCGGTCCTCTACACTTAAAGACCGATGTCATGAACGTCTGTGCGCCCCCTTACGGAATTCTACACAAAACTGTTTGGCAAATGCAAACCCCACAGCAGTCTAGGCGTGAATGAACGAAAATACAACTCATCGGCAACAAAATACTCTAGTCACCGTTGCTTATCTGTAGTGACTCAACTGGAGACGTAAACACAGGCTTTAGAAGTCGCAGTCCCCGCGGATGGCAGACTAGTGGGAATACTGAAGGTGTCTCTTCGTGATGTCGCCTGTACCGAGCGGTCCCCAGCCGTGTGAAATTCCCCACTCTCGGACGAGGGAGGAGGGGCACTGGGAGGGGCGGGAGGTGTGGAACAGGTGCCATTGTTTTTACTGACAGAGAGAGGGAAAGGGGAAGGGGGTGGGGAAGGGTGCCGGTGGGGGAGGGGGGGGAGGGGGCGGTAGACATGTTCCATTGTTATACTTAAAGAGTGGGGCAAGGAGAGCAGGGGAGGGGAGGTGGAGGGGGGGGGGGAAGGGCGGGGAAGGGGGATCGGGACAGGAGGAGGTGAAAGAAGTAATTTGAACATTTCAGGGTTGGTTTTTTTCCCCCATTGTTAAAAGATTAGGGTGGAGGGAGGGTTGGGGGGTGGAGTGTGGTGTTAGAGTGTGCCTGGAGGTTGAGCGGCGGAGAAAAGATTACTCTTGTGTGTGTGTGTGTGTGTGTGTGTGTGTGTGTGTGTGTGTGTGTGTGTGTGTGTGTGAAAGGGAGGGGGGGAGGGTGTATGCTGGAAAATCGGGGACGTTTGGGGGTAATGGGAAGAGGGGGAGGGAGAGGGAGGGGGGGTATTGGTGAAAGACGACTGGGCGTCGGGAACATTACCTGAAAACACTTGCATTTCCACTGCGCCACAATCCATTGTTTAACTCTCTGTGGAAGGGGGCAGGGAACGAGGAGGGGAGGGGAGAGGGGGGGAGGAGGGCGTAGAGAGAAGGAATTGAGGCTGCTGGGAGGAAGAGAAGCAGAAGGAAATTTCACTTGAGCACACTTTCTTTTTCCGGCTCTGCAGCATTTGTTCATCTGTGTGGCCAAATTTGCGAGGTCTGTAACCGCCAAGCCAGCATGACCTTGGTTTTCGGGAGTGATTAAACTAATTATTGGTTTTTGACGTCCCAGCTTATGGGCAAGGTCAGGGAAAAGAAACTTCGGTCTCCAAAACTTTTTTTTTTATGTCGCAAAACAGCACGTCAGTGTGTCGAAGAGAGAGTGAAAGCAGCAGCAGAAACTGTGCCAGCCGATCAGACAGTCAACAAAACAAACCACCCAACTCGCAAACAGACAAACAAGCGAACAAACAAGCACACAAACACAAAAGCGGTCTGATTACAAAGAAAATGTAAACAGCACAGGAAGCCAAGTAATCCACCTCAGCCGAGGGTACCGTAAATTGCGCACTGTGCTATACAGCGAAACGCACGTGCTGGTTTGGCTTAGGTGGGTGGGTGGGTGTTTGGGGGTTTAACGTCCTTTTCCACCACATAGGGTGATATCAAAGACGGGGCAACGATGAAAAAGCCAGCACAAATATTTGGCCCTAGCCGGGATCGAACTCACGACCCGAGCATTAGAAGTCCAACGCTCTACCATTCGACCACCCCGGCTCCCCTTGGCTTAGGTCCCAGTGTGTAAAGCAACAAAGAAATAACCATGGTGGGAGGGTGGGTGTTTGGGAGTTTAACGCCCTTTTTCCACCACGTATGGGTGATACCAAAGAGAAAAAGGCCAGCACAAATATGCGGCCCAAGCCGGGATTAAAACTCGAGACCCGAGTAGTTGGAGTCCAGCGCTCTACCATTCGGCTATCTCCGGCTCCCCTGTAGTAATAACCAGAAATGGCGAAAAGTATAATATATGACAAAAAAACCCCTCCTCCCTCCCCCCCCCCCCACCACACACCCCCACCCCCTTCATCCAATAAACCAGAAACAAACAAATGAATGTGGGATCTAGTCTTTAACTCTTTGACGACGGAGCGCAATTTCTGACACACGATTTCCTATAGGAAATCGTGTGTCAGAAATTGCGCTCCGTCGTCAAAGAGTTAAAAACCGACTAAACTAAAATGCAAAGCATCAAAGAGAACAGTGAACTGTTTAGAAATACTGAGAGAAAAAAATGTGTACTAAATAACAAGTGATTTCACACACTCCAACAACAACAGCAATAACAACAACAAAGAACAACAAGGGTGGACGGGGGTGGGGTGTTATGTGAGTTTAACGCCCTTTTCCACCAAGTAAGGGTGATATCAAAGAGAAAAAGGCCAGCACAAATAATTATTTGGCCCCAGCCGGGATTCGAACTCACGACCCGAGCATTGGGAATTCAACGCTCTGCCATTCGGCTTTCCCGGCTCCCCACGAAGAACAACAAACAAACTTAATAAACAAACAAACGAACGAGCGATAATTGAATAAAATGTATTAAAATTTCAGATTACTCACTGTTCGTACCGGTGGCAGAAGCCGCGAATTAGTCTTTGTTGCTTGCGCGGCGTTAAGCCCTAAATAACTAACTAACTAATGTTCAAATGAAAAAGTGAAATCACCCACCCACCACACAATCCGGCAACCACACAACCAATCAAGCAACAAACAAACAAACACATTTACACAAACAAATAAAAAGACACTAAACCATCACATACCTTATTTTCACATTATGTTCACATTTCTACAGTTGCCGACACAGTTGCCAACACAGCCGCTCCGTCTTGTCAAGAGAATCGTCACCGACGTATTAACTCGAGCTCTGCACGAACGTATGTTGCCCTGTTTGAAGTGTCGCTTTCCCAAGTATCTTGCCAGTTTCTCGGCAGCAGGTGTCGGGAACCTCGTGTCTTCACGCTGAGACGGGGCGGTGACACACAGTTTCCTTAATCCGTCCTTCGCGTTGCTTTTGGAAACTCTTCTTCTTCCCGACCGCAGAGTTGTTTTTGTTTGTTGTTTTCTTTTTCTTCTTTTTAAAACGTCCTCTCTTTTCTTTGTTTTTTGGTGTGTGTGTGTTTTTTGTTTTTTTCCTACTCTGTCTGTCTGTCTGTCTGTCTGTCTGTGTGTGTGTGTGTCTCTCTCTCTCTCTCTCTCTCTCTCTCTCTCTCTCTCTCTCTCTCTCTCTCTCTCTCTCTCTCTCTCTCTCTTATTTTTGAATTTTCGACTTTTTGTTTTTCGACTGAAATGTCTTTCTTCTGTCCTTTTTTCTTCCCTTCCTTTTTTTCCTTTTTGTCTTTGTTTCTCTTTCTTTTCTTCTTTTTTTTTTAAAAGAAATCTTTTTCTTTCTTTGTTCTGTCTGTCTGTCTGTCTGTCTGTCTGTCTCTGTCTCTCTCTGTTTCTCGTGAGAGATTACGTGTTGCTTGTGGTTTTGTCCAGTCAGACAGCGCTTATGCGTTTGGCGGTTTACTGGTATAACGTCCTTTTCCACAACATAAGGGCGAAGGGAAAAAATCCAAGACGGGGCAACGGGGTACACGTCAGCACAAACGTTTGGCTCCCGTTGACTGGATTCGAACTCACGACCGGAGCATTCACAGTTCAATGCTCTAGCAGCTCAACTATTCTGGCGTCCCCAAGGGAGGAAACTGTGGAAAGAAAATGGAAAGTTTTCGATCTTCAGTAGAGAGAGGGTGTTGGTTGAGCTCATAAACACGATAAGGATATAAGAAAATCGTAAAGTTTTGTTCTTGATTCATTTTATTATAATTTTATTTCATTTTATTTTAATTATATTATATTTTATTTTATTTTATTATATTTCATTTAATTATATTATATTTTGATTACATTTTATTATATTTTATTTTCATTGTATTTTATTTTATTTTCATTATACTTTATTTTATTAAATTTGTATTTTGGTTATTTTACTTGAATTTCATGCATTATATTGTATTTTAATATTATTTATTTTTCTTTCATCCTATTTCAGTTTATTTAGCTATTTAGTGGTGAGGGTGGAATGGGGGAAGGGGGGGGGGGGGCGGGGGAGGGGGTTAGGGGCGCACCAAGTGGCTCGCGAAGAGTAAACGGGATTTGCTTTCGGTTGTGTTTTGCTCATTGGTGAGTAGCTAAGACGAACAGTCAACTTCAAGTACTCTTGGACTAAGAAAACGAGGCTGCAGATCCACGATAGCTCAACTAGCTGAAATACATCGAACATGTGCTTATCTCAGAGAAAGTTATGCAAACGTATCGCGGAGAACGTAGAAAGTATAAGGTGACAGAATACCCCCCCCCCCCCCCCCACACACACACACCAATTTCCGCTTACTTTGAATATTGGAGAAATGCACGATACCCATTTCCATAGTCCCTCACTTCAGACTTTATATTCATCTTTTCAAATCGTACCAAATTATTTTTTTTACACCGTATGAAACGAACAGCGGTTTTTTCCTTAAACAACATTATAATATCTACTTCTACAAAATGGCGAAATTTTAAAACGTATTATTAAGACTACAGAATTTTTTCCACAGGAATTTAACTACGTAATTTTATCAAGGATCAAGGACTTTTACCCAATTAATCACAGAATGACGTCTTGACCACATTTTGAATCGTTCTATGGCTTATAAGTATTTGATAATGAATTATTTTAAGATATATCAGTGAACCAATACCTTGACGAAAAACACAAGGAAGCCACAAATACCTCACACAGAGACACAAATCCTCTACACCAGGAAAAACTCAGACTTTACCACTGCGCTGCTGCGCCACCAAAGAACAGGTTCGAACGTCCGAGCATGTCCCTAACTGTAGGAAACAGACGACAACTTATCACGTGACCAGAAAGCACTGACCTCTGCCCCCTGCACTTTGTTCTTCGTGTGGGGGCGTGATTTTTCGCAGTTGTCTCCCTGGGGCGTTTGTGTCCCTGAGTTGCCATGCGGAATATTTTTGACACCTCGAGCTTTGCAAAGAATGTGAAGTTGCTTTTCTCTTCCCATTTTTGTCTCTGTTTCTGCGCCACTGTCTCCTCCCCCCCCCCTTTTCTTTTCCTCTCTTTCTCAGCTATGCGGCCTTTAAGTGCTTTTGCACACTTTTTGTTATCTTTAAATTGGCACAGAACTCGGAGCGGGAAGCCGAGAAATCCTTGAACTTGGTGAAGCTAGCAGGGGAGGGCGTTGATTTGCGAGAATGGCCATGGATTTAATGACACTCGTTGCAAAAAAAAAACAAAAAAAAACCCGTACTCAGGCCATCCCTTAAATTCTCACGTTCGAAACTTTATTTAGACAGCCAAAAGCAATTGCTAACAAAACAAATGCCCACCTCATAAAATTCCGGGGTGTGTGTGTGTGTGCGGGGGGGGGGGGGGGGGGCGTCTGTAAGCCCAGCAAAAGTGACTGCCCGTAGTTGGGTAAAAAGTAACATGAATCATCCCCAAATGTACCCAAAGTGCCCGCCGGGAGTCACTGTTGACCCTGAGGAGTGAATCCAGATTGTCTGCGAACGTTCACGGCAATGGAAACCGAATAAAGCACTGTGTATGCGCGGAGATTGATTGATTGATTGATTGATTGATTGATTGATTGATTGATTGATTGATTGATTGATTGATTGATTGATTGATTGATTGATCAGATGAGATTGCTTGCTTGATTGCTTGATTGCTTGAATGATCAAATGAGATTGATTGATTGATTGATTGATTGATTGATTGATTGATTGATTGATTGATTGATTGATTGATTGATTGATTGATTGATTGATTGATTGATCCAATCATGAGGTGTATATCTATGCGATTATTTAGTACTGTTCCGCTGCATATAAGAGCCTGGACCACGAGAATTTGATTGGTTGATCTAATGATGCGGTGTATATCTATCCAATTATTTAGTACTACACGTTGCACTGCATACAAGAGCCTGGGACCACAAGAATTTCCCAGCAATATTATGACAAAAAAATTTCCTTGTTCTTTATCTTTATTGACTGGTGAAAATCAGAAGGATGAATATTTACGGTTCTAATTTATATGCAATTACTTACTATTAAAACTTGGTGGGTTTGTTTGTTTGTTTGTTTGTTTGTTTGTTTGTTTGTTTGTTTGTTTGTTTGTTTGTTTTTGTGGGGTTTTTTGTTTGTTTGTTTGTTTTTTGTGTTTTTTTTGTTTGTTTGGTTGGTTGGGTTTTTTTGTTTGTTTGTTTGTGTGTTTGTTTGTTTGTTTGTTTGTTTGGGGGGAGGGGGTTGTTGGTTTTTTTTTGGTTTTTTTTTTTTGGTCATTTGTTTATCTGGTTCCGCAAATACTAAAATAGCCCTTTGACTTTAAGCATGTACGCGCGGAGACAGGGCACGAGACTGTCTGACTTGCGAGTCCACACAAAATATTTTCTCAAAAATGTTTTTGCTTCTCACAGTTGTCTGTGAAGCCGGCTTGCCATAAACACACAAGGGCGTGAACCCTGACGTAACGCTTGTTGCAGAATATAAAGTAACTTCCCTTCGTTTGGAGGCCTTGAAAACGGACATTGCGCCCTAATGTGTGATATGCTGGACACTGGCACGCACGGGCCGTCGCCTTCTTGGCTAAATCAGTGGGGCAGAACAAACACACAAAGATTTTTTTTTTCAATCAGTGTTCGTAACGCCGCTGTGCTGTTTACCAGATAAAAGGGTGTTTCACCTGGCCATTTCAACAGTTTGTTTTTTTTTTTTTGGGGGGGGCAAATTTGTGGCTTCTAATATTAGAGAAATACGACTGTCTTTGAGCCTATGTTACGAGCGTGGCTGTGTGTTCTGTTTGTGTTTTGTTTGTATTCTGCCGGAAAGATAACAGCTGTACTGTGTGTGTGTGTGTGTGTGTGTGTGTGTGTGTGTGTGTGTGTGTGTGTGTGTGTGTGTGTGTGTGTGTGTGTTTTAGAAGACTGAGTGGAAGAGAGAAGTTTCCTTATTTAGTTTACATTCCTTTTATCCGGGGAGCCGGGGTGGTCGAATGGTAGAGCGTTGGACTTCTAATGCTCGGGTCGTGAGTTCGATCCCGGCTGGGGCCAAATATTTGTGCTGGCTTTTTCATCGTTGCCCCGTCTTTGATATCACCCGTATGTGGTGGAAAAGGACGTTAAACCCCCAAACACAACACACACCTTTTATTGTGTTTCAATGATGTAGATCTGTTTTCCGTGTTCTAGAAGTTTCTCTTGTTTTTCACGAAAATCCTAGAAGTAGCGACCTTGTTTTGATTGTACCTAATCTTGCCTCGGGAGGCGGTACGTGTGTAGGTTCACGGTCTGAGTCGCCCGGAAATCTCGTGCAAATCGCTTTTGTCATAACTTGTTTACGATTAGAAGGTGTTATATAACGCGGCTAGATTCGGCTTTCGGGTGCTCGATAATTCTGGATTCTTCTCAGTCTTAAAATAGTAATGAGATGATTTACGTTCTGATTTTTTGATTGGGTCTTTCATAATAGAGGTCCCGAATGTGCTAGAACGCTATAACTGTATATAAGAATCTGAGATGTTTGTGTGAGGGTGTGCACGAGAAAAACTCATATATTCGAAGCTTGAGAGTGCAGTGTGACACCAGAGACGTGCTATAATTAACTCCACACGGTTATAACTTTTCTACGCGCTCACTAGTCTTTTTGTGAGTGAATGAGACTTCTTCCGCAGTCAATATAAGAACTTGACTCGTGCAACGTGAAGAGTGTTTGCCTGATTGTCATCGTATTTCTCGGTAAGACGATGGGCTCTTCAAACATTCACCACGTAACAGCCCATGGTCCATTTTTTAACAGACTGGAACTCGAAAAAGGTTCTAATAATAGCCACCAGCGGGAGTGGGGGGTGGAGTCGACAGACTTACCACTGAAACCAGAGCCGGAGATCCTGAGAGAAAGAGAGAGCAGAGAGAGAGAGAGAGAGAGAGAGAGAGAGGGGTATGGGGGTACCGGAGGGGCCGGGGGCGCGGGGGGAGTCAGTATGAGAGCCGGATAGGAGTGATTCCGGCAGTAAAAGCCGGAGCGGCCGGGACGAAAGGGCCGGGGAGGGGGAGAAAATTGTTCAGTTTCACGGCTGAGTGTCAGTGTTTCATGAGGGGGGTGGGGGGTCAGTGGGTGTGTGAGTGTGTGTGTGGTGGTGGGGGGGGGGGGGAATGCCCTCCGGCCAAACTTACTACCGGCACTGACCCGCCCTACATACTATCCCATCCGCACACCCCCGGCAACATTAAACACTGACATTGTCAGTCAGTCAGTCCGGCGTCTCTACCCAGACAGCACAGTCTATTGGGCCAATATTGCAGCAATGTTGCTTTTGCCTTGGAATCCAAGTACAAGGAATCGCGTACTTGGAACTGATACTGCCCCGCTTTGCGGTCCAATGAAGGGTCGGCGCGCGCGCCGTGCTCTATCGCCTTTGCTAAAGCAAGTTGCACCCACACACGCACTGAATTGCGGTTCCAATAGCCTGCAGATGGCTGAGCGCGCGCGCGTGCTGACCCCTGCCAGCCCCTAGACCTCGCGGCGCGTAAACTGACCACACACGTGTTTCGCATTCGCATGCACATGCAGCGATTCTTGTATTTAGACTAAGGCCGCCATTTTCAAACCACTAGCACCGCACATTTGGTGAGACCTTCGCTGCCAACAGTTGCAATCATCAGCCTGCATGGATTCAAGGTATGTTTGTTTAATTATCAGTTTGAAAATCTAAGGCAAAGTTGCATTTGATCACTGAAAACGATGTCGTCAGTATCCTACTGGTCAGAAAGGAGGAAAATTAGGAAAACAGTTAGAGATGCGGTGTTTGCCAGTCTTGCTGATTCTCGCGCGATATTCACTCAGCATGATTCGGAAACTTGTTCAGGTTTAACACACGAAAGACAGGATATTCAAACAAACCACCCAAAAGACCAAATGTCAGTTATTTCTACTGTCCCGGTTATACGTCATCTGAAAGTTGTAGTGTAGAACTGCCCGCTATACATACACAGCGTAAAAACTGCGGGGTCAAAGGTTGACCCATAACAGTGTCAGGGAGGGGTAGGCCAAGGTGATAACATTGATGGAATGTTTGAGGTCGACAAAGAGGAAGATGATATAGGTATCCAAGAGTTTTTAGATGAAATTGAAGCAAGAGACTCTTCAACTGAAGAGGTTGATTCCAGCGACACAGATGGTGAACAGATTCATCATACTTTCACTTTGTCATTTTCAAGTCTTTGTCCAAACAGAAGCAATGAATGGCCAGTGACTATTTTTCCATTTGCAGACTATATTGGTGTATGATCCAAAATAAGTTGGATTCCTGTTTTGAAATGATCATCCCTGACATGACAGGTTTGCAAGGCAGATGTACAGTGGTGCTAAATCATTTTTTTACTGTTTTTTTTTTTTTTTTCAGACGAACTAGTGGAGCAACCAGTGCCCTTTTTTGCGAGGTGCATACCCGACTGGGTGATATACTCAGTCGGGTCACCACCCTCGATAACAGGGTAGGGAAGGTGGGGGAAGCCCTCAAAGCCCTACAGCTTGGACATGGCCATGTTGCTGCCTCAGCCCAGGCACCACCTCCAGCTCTACCACCACGGCAGTACCCTGTAGAAACGAGGGACGACCTGGGCGAGCAAGCAGAAAGAAGCAGGGCTGTAAGTAAGTAAATTTTGGCTTTTGTGTCCTCATCTGCTCATCTTACCACAGAACCATGGCCAGTTTATCGCTCAAACGTGCTAATGACTTAAGTTCAGTGGTATGTCTTACAAAACTTACAAAACAGTGATTAAAGTTCAGATCCAAAGGAATACTTCAATGGGTCGTTAAGGTCATTGCCTCTTTTTTTTTTCTTTTTCTTTTTTTTTGAATAAGAATGACCCAAACGTATGGTGCACACTGATACAAGGGTGATTGTTGAGTATGACTGTTTCCTGTAAGACGTTCATAAAATGTATAATTGCAGATCCTGTTCCTCTCAGTCATCGGGGGCGCCAGCCTTACGGAAATTGTCACAAAAATGTGGAAGTGGCTCATCTGCCCAAGACTTGCTTTTACCTACACATTGACTAAAGTCAAGAATAAAGGCAAGCTACGGGACCTTCAGCACCTGCTGGGCACCATGTACGGTAGGTGAAAATATCCTGTTTGTGTGTGTCAACAATTTTATTAAACTACTGCTAAACAAACAGCTCTGTGATGAATCATGGTGTGTCTGGATTTTGTTCATTATATGACTAGCACTGTTCCATTTGTTATTAGTCAAAGTTTTTTTTTTTGTTTTTTTTTTTTTTTTTTTTGGGGGGGGGGGGGGGTAAATAACTGGAAAATGTTTTTGCTTTGTGGATCAGTGTACTTAATAAAATTAGTACAGTTTAAAAGATTTTTTCTGAGAAATTGTAAGTTACTGAGTAAAATACAATACTGATGTTGCCAGGCAGGTGCGGGGTGGGTGGGTGTTTGGGGGTTTAACGTCCTTTTCCACCACATAGGGTGATATCAAAGACGGGGCCAGGCAGGTGCGGCAGTTACGAGATTTATCATATTTAATTATAATTCCTTCACGTATATTCCACTGTTTTGTTCCAAACAGGGTTTTGCATTACCCTTTCTGTTTTTCAGAGGCAGTGAGGCAGAAGCACCCTGATGCTACCCTGGTTCAGCTAGACGCCTCAACCGGCTGTTTCATCACGCGGTCAAGTGACAGAGGGGGGCAAAAGCAGGAGCGAGAGAAAAGGAAACGCCAGCAGAGAGAGAGAGAGAGAGAGAGAGAGAGAGAGAGAGAGAGAGGGAAATGGAAAATCAATACAACAAACGAACCTGACATTTGTTTTTGACTTGTTTTATTATTGAATGAAAGTTGAGTGCTTGATGTGTTGTGTCATGGTTTACCTGCGATACTATAAAAAATCTTGCATTGTGTACCCGCATGTTTCAAAAACCCAGTCCAAAATTCAGCCAGTACAGGATCCATGCAAGGAAGGCAAACATTGCCCTAACATTGGATCAACATTGCATCCAAGAACAATCCAATATTGCATTCAAAGCACATCCAATGTTCAGCCAATGTTGGACTAATACAGGACCAACATAGCACCAATATTGGACTAATATTGGATTTACATTGGATCCAATGAAAAATCCAATATTGCCCCAATATTAGACCGATTTGCACTTCCAACATTGGTCCAATATTGTAAATCAACATTGCCCCAATAAAGGAGCCAATGTTGGGGCAATATTGGGGCAATATTGCCGTGCTGTCTGGGTAGCGGCGGCCGGCCGTAGTACCGGCAGATTTTTTTTTTTTTTTTTTTTTTTGTAAGCCGGTTCAATTTATTCAAGTTTAGTTCAGTGTGTGCAGAGTAAAACGGTGTATAGCCGGTTGCGGTTGTTTGTTGGCTTTGTAAATACGTTTCATGCTAGGCCTAGTCAGTACTGTACGTACGTAGTACTAGTGAAATAGATCCGTGAACTCCGAAAACTGAGCCTGGCATGTGGACTGTTTGTATTCATGCGCGGCTGGCACAAGAGCTAGCAGACGACAGAGGAATGAGGGGGTAGGTGGTCGCTGGTCGGCTGCGGCATTCAGGTGCAAAAACTGACCGTGACTAAGTCACGTGCCGGCCGGGAACTCAGTGAACTTGATATTAGAATTTGTTTAAACTGAGTTTACCTCACAAATGAGTCTTTGGCTGCTGGATTTTTCTGATGTTTATGTGAATTGTAAAGCATTTCTAAGGCATGGTGAATAGGAACTATGATATGCAGCATTTCCTCTGAAACCCGTATCTGTGTAGCCTAGCCATTATTTTGCGGATTTCATCTGAGTCACCGAGGTCGCATATCAGGGGAATCTATTCCTTTGGAGGAAATAGTTTTTGGCGAGTGCCGTCCCTTGTCCGTCAAGCGGCAAGCATGGCCGACAAAGCGAAGGCCTTTGGTACTGCGGAGAGTCGCGAGCATCTTTCCGACGAGGACCTCAAGAATGAAATGATTGAACATGAACATTTTCTCCGTGTTATCGAGGCCTTCAAAAGCTACAGGTTTGTATGCCCAAATAAACGTCGTGCGTCCCTGGAAGCTGTTGTGTTTGTGAATGTGTACAAATTGCGACTGCCTGAACCTTGCAACTTTCAGAGTGTCACTTGATAGGTTGTTAACCTTCGACGTACTTGGCGTAAAAACCTCACGTCGTGTACTTCCTACATGCAGCTATCCGCAGCACCCTGAACCGGGCCCCCATTGGTCGAATCATTCACTTCCTAATTACGTTCACACACAAGTGTGAGGCAGGCGGACCGGTCTCCCGTTTTTTGTTTTGTTTGTTTTTTTCCTTGCAAATGATGTGCTGGCATGCAGATTAGTCTCTTATGTTGTTGTACTTTTTTTATAACATGCAAATAATGATGTTTCACTTTACTAAATCTTGTACAAGAAAATCTGTGTAATAAATATACTATAAGTATAACATTTGTAGTCATAATATTATGTATGTCTCTGGAAATACAAATTAAAAACATAAATTTCCAGTAACTCTTGCAAGTGGTATTTAGTTGTTGTTTTTGTTGCTGTGTGTGTGTGTGTGTGTTGGGGGGTGGGGGGTGGGTTGGGGACTTTGTGTAAGTGTGTGAGAGAGAGAGAGCGAGAGACATGATGCTTTCATCTGTAATGCTTCCACTTGCTTGCAAAAAAATCACATTGGAACGGTTCTAAAGCTTGCTACAGGCAATATAGTCTTAGTTTGCGTTCGCATCCTCTGGAAAGCTTCAGTGTTTCACGCCAAACAAGCAGTTTTAGTCCGATACCTTAGTGAGCCGAGATACACAAAATATCGTCTGCTCACTGCCGGAAGTAGAAAGTGAACAATTCAACCAATGAGGGCCCGGTTCAGGGTGCTGCGGATAGCTGCATACATGTGTACTTCCTGGGTCGCTAGCTACCTGTACTGTGTATATGTAGTGACAGGTGTGGGTGCCTAAGACGCCGGTTTGCTGTGCCGGCGGCCAGATGGTGGCCATGCATGTCTGATACAAATACCAGTCTGCAGCCGTACTCTGTGTACCCGTGTATCCCTGCTGAAACTTGGGACCAGAGACTACTTCTTGTTTCGAAGTTACCTGATGCACTCTTTTTAGTAGTGCCAGTCTAGTGCCAGAATGGTTGCCACAATGGCATTCTTTCAGGGCATGTACTGCCTGTTACGTACGTACCAGTCTATGCACTCCTGGGTGTGTGGTTGTGGTTTTGTTGGTTTTTAGTGTAACAAGAATTGATTTGTCTTTGTTTTATCACCCACAGGTCTCACTGCCTCCGACGAATCCAGAGTGCCGAGGACTACTTCCTGGAGATGCCAGAGCACCATCAGCAGTACTTGCCCGGTTTCCGTGACAACCTGGATGTGATGCGTACCTGCGTTGCTCACAATCATGAAGTGATCAAGATGCTGCTTCAGGATGCTGAAGTCATCTTCGAGAACAAGAACCATGTCATTGTAAATGTAGGTGTAAATGTCCTTCGCCCCCCCCCCCCCCCCCCACACACACACAGAGTACACACACACATGTATACATCTCCCATTTCCCCACCACACACACACGCACGCACGCACACACACACACAGAACCAGGGCTTAAAATCTTCCACCTTTTGGCGATTTCCATCGTTGACAGAAAAATTTCCTACACTCAGAAAGAATGTTTCCTCCTCTGAGGCACTTTAAAATCATTTCAAAACGCACAAATTGCACTGATTTAAGTCTAATTCTAAAACGTTGCCATCAGAACAAAGTGTTTGCTGTTTCCTCTTCTGAAGCATTTGAATTCACACCAAAAAGCACCAAACTGTACAGAGTTTAGTCTAATTTAATTTTTAAAGAAGAAAAAAAATCTGGAGGGGGCATGCCTCCAGACACCCCTAGCATAACGCACCTGCAACACTCACTAAATTCTGCTCACATTTCCTCTTTCTGGATCATGGACCTTTGTGAGCCCTGACTGCTGTGCTGTGTTCATTTATTTATATGCTAGCGGATGTGCCCGGCTTTGCCTGGGCTGCGATGTGATCTGTCGAGTATTTTCTGGTCTCCCTGTTTGGCGCCAAGAAGTCTGGTCTCCTCACAAGGGAGGTAATAAAGGCCATGTCGCCAAGCTGCAGTTACTCCCCATGCACCATAAAATGATTAGTAGAGTAAAATGCTTAAGACGGTGGCCCCAGGCAGAACTGACCAAGCAGGTATAACGGAGATCACAACACCGCTTTGAAGTTATGGTATGGTATGGTATGGTATGGTAGACTTCTCCTCGGCGCACGTATCCATCTCTAATGAGATGCTCTAGGCGCCGCAAGGCTGGAGGACGAAGCAGGGAAAGCCTGTTGCCGCTAGGCGCTACTTTGTGTGCAAATCTCCACCCTGCTATTCACTCTGGTGCATGCGACAGTATTTCTGTTTTACCACGCCACCGGCCACAGCCTACTCTTCTTCGAAAGATGAACGTGGGATTTTTAGCGTGCACACTTGATATTTGTGCGTGCGTGTGTACACAAAGGCGAGACAGGCACCGCAAACGAGTCTGCACATGTATGGATTTGACTCGATGTGGTATGAAAAAATCCAACCATATTCCTGCCCACCGGGGACTCGAACCAGGCAGCTCAGGATCCGAAGTCGGATGCCTTAACCACTAGACCAAATCCCCTGTTATCACTAATCCTATGTTCTCCCCCAGGTGTCCCTCTAGGCTCATGGCAAATTTGGTGGCAATCGGCTGACTCGTTTGGACGCCAACCCCTGACACACAGACACACACAGACGCTAGCTGCTTATGTTTATCAATTTATTTATTGTGTTTGTTTCCAGGGGAATGAGAATCCACATTTGAAACCCACAGCCTTTGACATGGACAAAGTGAAGACGACAATAAAACAGTTTTATCGCGACTGGAGTGAAGCGGGTCGGGAAGAAAGGGCAGCCTGTTACGGGCCTGTTCTCACTGCCGTGGAAAAGCGCTTCCCTCCTGACACACAGTGAGTCCATAAACTTGTATAGATGTAAATAAAAGCGACATAAAAGGGACAGAAACCACTTAACTTTCACAAAGGACAAAAAAGTATTTGGTGTTGTGATTGCTAATTTTCACTAATCTTTTTTGTTCTTTTCTGCCCCACATTTTTTTTTTTTTTTTTTTCACACACAGTCCATGGTCTTTTGTCACCAAAGGATGGGTGTTGTGATATTTTTACTATTTTTTCTGGTCCTTTTCTCGCCCACCGTTTTTTTGTTTGTTTTTTTTTTCCCCGCGCCGTGTATGTCAGTATGTTCACAGAGTTACCTTTTGTTTGTTTGTTGAAGTTATGTCCCATTTGTTTATGTCCTGAAGAAGGCGAAAGCCGAAACGTTGACCTGTGCCGTCCTTTGTGAAAGTTAAGTGGTTTCTGTCCCTTTTATGTCGCTTTTATTTGCTTAACTTGTAACCAGTTCGCAGTCATTACCGTTTCCTTTTCTTTTGTATAGATGTAGATCTGTCAAATCAACACATGTCTGAAAGTGTAACACCTCTATTTACTTTGTTAGCATGTCTGGTTCCGCACACACGGATTCCCTGTTCTTTTTGCTCTTTTCCTACTGCTCGCATACTTTCATTTTGGGTTGTGTATGCAAAAATCAGGCAGAGGTAACACTTCGTTAACAAATGTTTTCCACAGGAGAACTCTGCCTGTGTGCACTTTTGAATGTACCTGTAGGTCTGTCAAAAGTGTCATGTAACTGTTGAAGAGAAAATTAGTATCTTTGACTGCTAGACAGCGGAAATGGGTTTTTACCTATAGGTTTTTACCTATTGCAAATTGTGCAGTTGACCTTGCAAGCTTGTGTTTATCTGATTTGTTAAAAGTTATACCTGCGATATGTTCTTTATCACTTCTGGAAAGAGTCTAGGTGTCTGTCAGATTGGTTGCGCTTAGACCTTTTTCCAGTCTATGACTGTAGATCACTTTGCCCCTGTGTTGACTTTAAGTTCATTGCAGGACACATTTTACATAAAACAAGTAAATAATTTATAGCACACACACACACACACACACACACACACACACACACACACACACACACACACACACACACAAAAAACAACAACCCAGCTTACACTTGTAGTTGTCATTCACTTTGCAGATTATTCCAGGTCCCTGTGATATACATCTTAAATATTTTTGTTCTGTACACAGCGATCCTAGGTCGGTGAACATACTTGTGCCTGGGTCGGGGCTGGGTCGTCTTGCACACGAGTTTGCTCGCCGTGGATACAGTTGCCAAGGCAATGAATGGAGCCTCTTCATGCTCATTGCCTCCAACTTTGTGCTGAACAAGTAAGTGCATGAAATCTGCTACTGCTGGTGTGAGCAAGTTGTTTTTTAGTATGTTTGTTTTGGTTTTTTTTTTGTTTTTGTTTTTGGGGGGGGGGGTTGTTTGGGGGGGGGGGGGGGGGCAGGATGTCAAGCGAAGTTACTGCCAGGTGGCACAGAAAGTTTCCATCACAAAACACCGTTTTGACGATTCTTTGTCCGTTCAGAACATTCATTGTACGTGCATGCACCTATTACTGGCTCTAAACCATTATATTATGACTGCCATCTTTCATTGTTCAGTTTGCTCTCCTCTTTTCAGGTGTAAAGACACAAACGACTACCGCCTCTACCCCTGGGTACACCAGTGGAGTAACAACGTGCGTAGCAGTCATCAGACAGCACACATTACATTCCCTGACGTGAACCCCTCGGAGCTACCAGACGGTGTCAACTTCTCCATGGCTGCTGGGGACTTCCTAGAAGTATATCACAGTCCTGGTGAGTACTGGTTTGATTTAAGAGCAAAAAACAACAACAACAAAAAAAAGCAACCAAAAAAAATGTGTTTGTTTGATGATAATGCAAGTCAGTAGCCAGGGTAGTTCTTGTACAATGTATTTTTGCATATTAATCAGCAACAGCCAGGCAAGTGCAGTATGACTATACATGTAATACACCAGCAGGCTGGGGAATTTTCAGTCATTTAGGAATTATCAGCCATTTGGGAATTTTCAGCCATTTGGGAATTTTCAGCCAAATTTCCTGTCCTTCCAGCTAAAAAAAAATGTAAGTTTCAGCCAAGAAAAGGAAGGAGGAAAACGTTAGATTGTATCAAGATGCATGTAATGCCATACGGGACTTCCTAACTTCATTTTATAATTGTTGCATGTCAGTATCACGGCAGTATTTCATGTCTGGGTGCCAGGAGAGGCTACTAAATGCTTTGAAAAACGCTAAAATTTGTTTTCTGAAGTGTGGCATTGTCCCTGTGGTTCTCAAGCAGGGTGCTGCCCCTGCACCCCGGCCTAGGTTTCAGTCTTTTTTTATCCTCAGCAATTCCCCAGCCTGACCAGTAAATTACATAGTTATTGTCTTTGCTTTTTGTCAGTTTGGTTCGGGCTTCGTACGTAGCACCATGGCTTTCCCGTTTGTGTGGGTATGTGTCACCCTCCAGAGTACTGACTTTGTCCAATTACAAGAACTGATCACTGAGCTGCTCACATACTGTAGGGTCAGTTTGCCTAGACAGAATCCTCTGAGCGTATTTTTGTCGTGAATCAAGAATGCATTGGAGTGTGCACAGCTTTAGGACAGTCACCTGCAATGACCAACCAAACATCGAACTTAAAGGAAATTGTTAGAAAATGGTCTAGGAATATACAGCTCTGCTTTCTGAGAACATTTTGAATATAAAAAATTGGCCCGTAACTTTCCAAGGTACAGTCATTTTAAAATTTGCCTCAAATCCTGTCACTGCTAGCCTCAAAGAAGGCCTGATTATATATGTGAGCCACTTTTTAAAGTCACGGCCTCAACAGTCGCTCGACCTCACCAATGCTTCCATTGTTGGTGGTTCCGTCTTTGTGCCACCTCTTTGTATTGGGCAAGGTCACAAAACCCGCAATAACAAACCAGATCAACCAGTTTGTGATTTTGTGTACAGTGTACTGTACCTACTGCTCTCTTCCTCCCCTGTCAGTCTTCAGTCCTAAACTGACATTTGACTGATAAACTCTGATCTCTGGAAACGGGACTGGGGGAGCACGAGAAAGCTTGCCACTCACGTGAACAGTGGCCTGTCGTAGCCTGTGAGTAACTCCTAGTAAATGGTTCTTGGTCTAGTATAGGATGAACACATCTGCTGAACTAAGCACCAGATCAGGGCGGTCGGTGGTCTAATGGTTAAGACCTCGTCACCAATGCCAGAGGTCAGGTTCGAGTCCCACTCTGGGCAAAGAATTTTTCCTTCTTGTATGTGACACTGTTCATTCCGGCTGATCGTTGGGAGTTCTCTCCGGGTACTCCAGCTTCCTCCCCCTCTGCTTTGGAAAGTTTCAGCCCACAAAATTTGTAAATAAATGCAATTCTAAATTCCGAAACTTAAATAGCTGACCCTTCACACCACGTGAATGTAATGTGTTCGTGTCCAGTGTGTGAGAGAATGCATGTGATTCACGTGAGCGTGCCTGTTGGGTTCAGTTTGCAGCGCGATGAGCCAGTTCAAGAAATGGGGTAAAGCGCCTATACAATACGCAGCTAGTTTTACTTATTATTATCATCATCGGGGCGGTCGGTGGTCTAGTGGTTAAGAGACCTGTCACCAATGCGAGAGGTCAGGGGTTCGAGTCCCACTTGGGGCAAAGAATTTTTCCTTCTCATATGTGACACTGTTCATTCAGGCCGATTGTCGGGGGTTCTCTCCGGGTACTCCGGCTTCCTCCCCCTCTGCTTTGGAAATGTTCAGCCCACCAAATTTGAAAAATAAATGCAATTCTAAATTCCGAAACTTAAATAGCTGAGCTGACCCTTCACACCACGTGATTGTAATGTGTTTATGTCCGGTGTGTGAGAGAATATGTGATTCACGTGAGCGTGCGTGTTGGGTTCAGTTCGCGGCGCTTTGAGCCGATTCATGAAATTGGGTAAAGCGCCTATACAATACGCAGCTAGTTTTATTATTATTATCATCATCATAAAGTGACTCGACTCACAAATGGTTTATGTTTGTACAGGTGTGTGGGACTGCGTTTCCATGGTGTTTTTCTTGGACACGGCACATAATGTTGTGTCCTACGTGGAGACGGTGTGGAAAATCCTCAAACCTGGAGGCTACTGGATCAACCTCGGTGAGAAAACAATAACCCACTACAGCCGACATAATGGGGGGGGGGGGGGGGGATTAACATGAAAACTTCAGCAAATAAAAGCGACACAAAAGGGACAGAAACCACTTAACTTTGACAAAGGACGGCACAGGTCGACGTTTCGGCTTACGCCTTCTTCAGGACATAAACAAATGGGACATAACTTCAACAAACAAACAAAAAACAATGAAAACTTCATTTAATTTAAATATTAGTGCTGGTCCTTTTGAGTTCGCTGATTTGTGGGCTTGGAAAAGTTGAGTTGCAAATGAATGTGGTTGTGGATATTTGCCTGTCTTTTCCTTTCAGGTCCATTACTGTACCATTATTCGGATGTTCCGGGCGAAAGCTCAGTTGAACTAAGCTACGAGGACCTTCGGAGTGTTATATGCAAGATTGGTTTTGACATTGAAGTAAGATATTTTACTACATGTATCACAGTATGTTTATATTGACAGTTTTGTTGTTGAATATTTGTTGTGTGGGCATACTTACTTTATTGCACGGTAGGTTTTATAGAATTCGTAAGTGGAACTGAGGTGTAAATTGTTGATAATGAAAACCTTGCACATGTGTAGGGTTTGTAGAACTTTCTTTGAGACTGAAAAGTGGTGTACTTGTTTCTCTAGGTTAATAACACAGTGTTAATTTGAAATATCTGCAGTTCAAATAAAACACAAGTATGTTCTGTGTGTAACAGAAACTGCCCTCCTACCCCCCCCCCCCCCACAAAAAACAACTTAAAAGAAAAAAAATATTATCCAGGTGTTATTGTACTTATAATGAATTCACTGGCCCGAAAGGAAATTATTTGATTACAACTCTGATTTTTTTTTTCTTTTTCGCCAGGAAGAGAAAGAGAATGTGAAAGCCACCTACACCCAGAATCCTCTAGCCATGTTACAATATGAGTATCGCTGTGTCTACTTTGTCGCTCGCAAACCGCTGGACGCCCCCGTTTCCTGACATCAACGTCGCGGATGCTGAAACTGAGAGGCCTTGAAAATGAATGTGTGACGTGCGGTTCCGAGTCAGACTAGTCGTGTTTTCTGAACGTCATGGAGTATGTGAAAAAGATTGAGAAATGGTGCTGATGTCAGAGGAAAAGATAGTCGTAAATTTTATGTGCGTGTGTGGGTTGTTTTATTTGGTTTTTGTTGTTGTTGTTTTGCTCCTACTCATGTATGCTGTTGCTATGACGGTCCGTTTTGTTTTAGGGACTGCAATACAGGCCCCCCTTCTGTGCTTCCGGTTGTAAATATCCTGGCATTAACTAGGCTCAGGAACTACAATTGGGGTGCTTGCTATGTAAGTTAACCAACTATGTCATGTGATGTGTTGTAACAAGGAAAGAACTCTAAAGTCACATCTGCGTAGTGGCTGAGCTTTAGCTGTTTGTCAGTAGCTTCCTCATCTTCTTTTGGAAAGAGCTCACCCTGGTGGGGAAAAAATCCTCTGTGCCTCGTCTGGAGCACATGACTGCTAGTCTCTAAATGCGCGTGTTTTGGGCAACCTTAAGGCCCCCCCCCCCCCCCCCTTTGTGTTTATTGAGTGTTATTGAGTGGTACATGCAATAGAGCTAGGCGTATCAGTGTCATACACTCAGTAGATGTAACTGTATTCGTTGGTCATGTCTCCCCATAATTGTTTGATGCTCTGGACCGGGGTACTGTTTAGAAGGAACAGCGAGCTGTTTTTAAACCTTTTAGAAAAGAAAATATTGAGTGTTATTGATAGGTGCATAATAGTAAAGCCAGGCTTATCAGTGTCATACACTCAGGAGATGTAACTGTATTAGACAGTCATGTCTCCCCATAATTCTTTGATGCTTTGGACCGGGGCACTGTTCAGAAGGAACAGCCAGCTGTTTTTAAACCTTTTAGAAAAGAAAATATTGAGTGTTATTGAGAGATACATAGTAGTAAAGCTAGGCTTATCAGTGTCATACACTCAGGAGATGTAACTGTATTAGTCGGTCATGTCTCCCCGTAATTCTTCGATGCTCTGGACCGGGGCACTGTTCAGAAGGAACAGCCAGCTGTTTTTAAACCTTTTAGAAAAGAAAATATTGAGTGTCAGTGCGAGGTACATAATAGTAAAGCATCAGTGTTGTACACTCAGGAGACGTAACTGTATTAGTCAGTCATGTCTCCCCGTAATTCTTCGTTGCTTTGGACCGGGGCACAAAAGAAACAGCGAGCTGGTTTTTAAACCTTTTAGAAAAGAAACATTGTTTTTGGCTTCACAGCAGGGTTGCACATTTTCCACAGCTTCTATAGGACAAAGTGTCCTGGAAACAGCAAAGTGATAGGACACAGTGTCCAGGCCACATAGTGGCAATAAAAATTTTAATAGGACAAATGTCCGCTTGAGGTGGGAAAAATAGGACATTTTAAATATTTATAGGTCTATGTCCTGGGACCGACTTAAATGTGCAACCCTGGGCTTGCCTTGTCTGTTCGTATCCTGTTAGGGAGCGGCTAGCTGTATTTTTTTAGGATGACTTTGCAGCATTTTGCTTTGTTGGTGGGGTGAATCATTGTCCTGTTTACGGCACTGTGTCCATAGTAAGTACTATCTATGACAGTACCTGTGACAGTACCTGTGACAGTGGTATGTGTGGCACCTGGCACAATACTGTAGTGCCATTATTTTACTCATATTGGGTAATGTGCGCATGTATTATGTTTGGGGTTTTGGGGGGAAATAGGAGTGGCATTTTAGTATCTGTACAAATGAATCTGATTTTAAGTCGTTACTTTTTTGCTGGGGGGGGGGGGGGGGGGGGGGTGTGGAGGGGCACAATTTGTCCAGTGTCTCGCAAAATATTTGATTAATTTGATGAATCTCTCTGTGTGTGTGTGTGACTGTGTGTGTGTGAGTGTGTGACAGTGTGCATGTGTGTGTGTGTCTGACTGTGTGAATGTGTGTGTTGGAAAAAAAGAGATGCTTTGATAAAAATGAAAGAGTAGGTATTTTCTTCTGTTTTTTAAACTGATGTGAATTTGTAAGATGGTTGATCCGATTTTCTGCAGTGTACTGTAGTACAAACCCATATTGTTGGTATAGGGTGATGTGGCGATCATCACTGCAGAAATGGTAGCGATGCAACATGCACTTACTTGTGTCTTGCTGCTGCAAATGATAAGTGTCAAGATATTTGATGAAATCAACATCGTAGAAATGGGTCAATGTCAGTTTCAGAATAGCTCATGAGAAGTACAAAATCTTTGAAATTGTCAGCTGTTCTCAGAACTGACTTTAGGAAAATTCCACTGTGTCCATGCCAAGTAGTAGTATGTAATCTTCATTTCCGCACAATGCCCCATCTTGCGTATATGGAATCTTTAGCACTTCATCCTTGCATTTTATAGTTTTATGGTAATGAATAAAATAGCCTGTTAGGTTTGGTATGGTTTGGTATGAGGCATACGCTCAGTAACTGTGGAATGTGAATTCGCAGAGCTTTGAAATGCACTTGTACAAATATATAATGGAATGTAGTGCTTGTTCTCTTGTGTGATACTTGTAAAATGAAAATGCAGATACTACATGAACTGATTGATTGTTGTCATTATTTTATTTGCGTGATTTCAATGTGTGTTAAACATTCTGTGTGAGAAACAGTAACAATTATTTCACAGGCACAGTGCATAGACCAATTCCACTTTCATACATGTATAATCACACAGAGCTTCGTGTCTATGAGAACTGCAATCGAACAAAATGTCCTGGTTGACAATAGAAGTATAGGACACTTGTCCTGAATATGGTCAACTGTAATGCAGAAATGATCGGACACACACATATACATGTGTATATATATATATATATATATATATGTCCACCTTTGTAAGAAAATACTTGGACATTTTGAAAAGAAAGAGTTGATCTATGACCAATGTCCTATGAGATACAAAGTCCTGACCATGTAACAACACACCGTTCACATTTGATTTCCACCAAATATTGCACTGCATTTTTTTCAGCATTCTGACATTCAAGATACAAAAATAATTTCTGGAAATATTTTACAGCTTTCACAATCACATTTCCTGGAAAACCTCTGATGTTCAGAACTATAAACAAACGACATCAACAACGACAGGACTAAATGAACAAACACCATACTAGTGATGACCAGTGTGCAATTAATTTTTTTGTGAATGGGCTGGACACTAAATCGTTCTGTAAAGATACTGTCAGTATTGGACCACCATCTTAACATAGTAAAACCTATGACAATGTTTGCTTACATTTATGTACGGCAACAACCCTGAAGACCAGACAGTTGAAACTGGTGCAGACTACTCTGTTCAAAACAAGGAGTTGCCGAAAGTTATGATCATCTCTAAGGATGGGAGAGATGGCACAGATAATATTATATGATAACAGACGCATCCATCTAGCCAAATTCGCACAGCCAAGAGCAACATAAGCAGAGATGCATCTAGGATTTCAAAAAAGTGGGGGCAATCCCCCCCTGCCTTCAAAAAAAGGGCACAATGGTACCGCAATGCAGCCAACTTTTCATTAACTTATGCACATATTATTAACAGTTATTACTTTTGTATTTTGTAATGCAAAGCTAGTCCTATCTGCACACACAAAAAACCCCCAACAAAACCACAAAAAACTCACCTTTTAAAAGAAGTAATGGTTAGGTCTTAAAAATCCCTTTTATTTTTGCTTTAAATTCTTGCCTGTCCTCGGTGATAGAAGATCACATACACAATGGAATGTTTCAAAATACAGTCCAAAATAGTGATAGGGGGGCTTGAAAATTATTGCATTTTTGCCTCCCAGTACTACAGTTACACAACTTAATTCTTTTTCTTGTGCTTCATGCACAAAGTGCACCGCATTCCATCTTCTTCCTTCTTCAACCACGGCCATTTTTTGGCCCACTCCGGCTGACACCTTGAATTTTTTTTGGTGCCGTTAGTTTCTAACTCCGTTTCGAGAACCGAATCGCTGTCAGCATCATCAGATGTGGTATCGCCGTGCTCGGTACTGGTAGTAGTCGCGGCCGGTGGATCGACTTTTTGTTTTTTCCGATTTGTCATCTTTTTCTGCGTCGGACTCGGTACTCGTACTAGTGGTGGGCTTAGTCGAGCCGGGCTGATCTACTTTCTGCTTTTTGAAAGCAAAATGAAACAGTGCACTTGTTTGTAGGCTTACTTCTTTGCTGTCGCTAGTTTCTAACTCCGTTTCGAGAACCGAATCGCTGTCAGCATCATCAGATGCGGTATCGCCGTGAATTAAGTTTAGCAGCCTTCGACATCTTGAACGAAAAGCAGACGACAATTCTACTTCCGCTCCACGGAAAACCAAAATGTGGTTGGTCGGTTTAGCTTGACTTTCGTCAAAGAAAAAATTTCATTGGTCAAAAACGTTTATCGGAAACGCTTTCGCGTAGGAGACAGAAAATATCGGCAGCTGGAAAGGGGCCCTGCGCGGGGTACTGTTGTATCGAAAAATTTCGTCGCGCTCTACTAACGCCGTAACGCGCGATCATTTTATTTTTTGCGCGCGGGCTCGCGCACCACACATCAATTTTTGCGCGATTTTCGAAAAACATGTGCAAATCCCGCAATCGCGCGTCCCTAGATGCATCTCTGCATAAGCATTCATTTGCAGCTAATGCAGACACACATACCTTGGTTTAAAGAAACTTGCCCACAGCACTGTGCTGCAAAGATGCAAATTCAGGTCTCTCAGAACTTCAATTTTGTTACTTGCATTAATAATCCAGGAAGGGCAGAAATTCTAAATGTGCTGGGGCAAGACCTGCTATGGCATTTTAAAAATATTTTAAATCCGTTAACACCATCCCCTTTTTTTTTTTTTTTTTTTTTACAAGACCATCCCCCAGAAATCACAGACTGTTAACACAAAAACCAACTTTCTGACGCATACACCCCAAAGAAAACTTGGCAATCCTATGTGTCAGGGCGAGCAACTCTTGCAGTCAGCATCTGTTCCTTCTCGAGTTCTTTTTCTTGCTGGTGAGCGCGCTGAAGCTCCTCTCTCTGCTTCTGCTGCTGGAGTTTCAGAGCTCGTTTCTGAAAAGCAATAACGGCACAAAAAAGAAAAAAAACAAAAAACTTAAAAGCAGTGAATAAAACTTGGCATTGCAAATTGTATAGAGGGCAGCTGAATATGGCACTTTTTAATTTAATATGGCCTATTCAATTTTAATGTATTGTATTGTCGCTGTGTCTGAGCGGACATGAAATTTCCCCATGAGGGATTGATAAAGTAATCTCATCTTACCTTTTTATTAAGTCACCAGGCTAGCAGTACGATAATGTTGTTTAATCATGTTGTTTAAGATGCTACAACGTGCTGTATATTAAGTGTATTGAAAGGGCCATTTCCAAGTTTACTTGGGGAACAGGTTTTGCAACAGTTTCGCTTGAGAGCACGCCTGTATGATCAAAATATTCTGTCTGGATGATTAGTAAAGCTCATAGTGTTACACACTATTGTTTACGCTGTACAGGAACAGTCAAACAGATTCGATGACTGTTGTGACACTTGCCGGCTGCTGTACTAGCCACATCAGTGAGTAACCTTCTGTTGGCTTGGTGCCAGCATTTGATGGACTGTCACTGTGAAGGTGTATAAATGGTGTGATGCTAGTCCCCCGAAAATGGCTCAAAACGATATGTCAGCATCAGAATGATCTGTGACTGAGCTTAAAAATCTAAGAATTAGGCCCGTTAACGTCTATACCAACTGTATGAAATCTGTAATAATAATAATAATAAATTGTTCTTATATGGCGCAGAAAATCTGCCCAAGAGAGCACTCAGTGCGCACCACACACACACACACACACACACACACACACACAGAGCGGTGGGATACAGGGGAGGAAACAGTAAAAATTTTAGTGGAAAGCTTGCCGAAACAGATAGGTTTTAAGGTGTGCCTTGAATTGTGACAGAGTAGGGAGGTTCCTGTACACAGGTAACTGTCAAATATAAAATGTCAAAAAAACAAACAAACAAATAAACCCCCAACAACAACAGTCTAATAGACACTAAGAATGAAGAACCGGAGACAAATGTACGTCTCAAGACCCGTAGAATGCCCACCTTTAGTTTTCCAGCTCTATCATGGAGGCTGACCATATCCCGTTTCAGAACCAGCAGTTTGTTGTGATACTCTTTTGCCTTGGCCATCTGAAAGACAAGAGAGACGATGTTTGGTTTACGGGTGCGGGCAGTTAGGGGTTATTTGTAAGCTGCGCGTGATTCAGTACGCAGTAGGGACTAATAACTGACCAGCGACCGGCCCCCGTAGTGTAGTGGTTAGCACTTCGGATCATGGACCGGGAGACCCGGGTTCGAATCCCAGCCGAGGCAAGCGGGATTTTTCCTACCTAGGTCGGCTCCTACCCAGAGCGGGTGTGCTATGGGCCCGATGGGAAGGCTGTTGCCACGCAGCCGAGTTTCACCCACTTCACGGGTGCGACTTTGGGGGTGTTTCCCTTAGTATGACACGTCTTATGATGTGGATGATTACACGGCCGGCACCGCAGGTGCCGTAGTTCCCGGGCCTGGTTAATGCCGGGATATTTATGACAGGAAGCGTGGAATGCGGCCCTGTCCCGCAGTCCCGAACCACATGGACCTCCATAGCATCATCTTACTATCATCCTCATCTCCATCATCATGCGTAATAAAAATTGTCCCAGCTTCGGAGTCCTCCGTGGGTTCCGCCCATGACCTGGGAGGAACACCACTGGAGCTGGCAAAGAGTTGGGGCAGCAAAAAAAATAAAAAAAAATAAAAAAAATAACTGACCAGCAAGGTCCCGTATCAAATTACAGCTCGACTGGCAAACCTCTGGCAAATATCCACAGCCTTTAAGGAAGCAGAGGATACCCTTTCCAACCTTTGAGCCTAACTGCTCCTCAATAATGTGTGCAGATCACACGGTTAAAATATCAATACTAATCGGTATGCAACTCAATCATTTCAAACAATTTTTACATATTATGCGCACGCAAGCACCAGAAGTTCAACCTTTTCATAAGCAAACTGGTTGATTCAACAGTGGTGCCCTGTGAAAAGTTCACCAATTTAGAGATAGCTTTTGCTGCTTTTTTTCTGTTTTTTTTCCCCCCCTCTCTCTCTCTCCCTCTCTTTTGTGGTAATGTTGCTGGTTTTTGGGTTTTTTTATATTTTAGTTATTTATTTTTTTATTATTTTTTTTAATACCAGGGTACAAAGGTCCCTGCTTTGCCATATCAATTTTGAAAGTGAGTACCGTGTCTGTCAATTCTTTGAAGGCAGTGCAGTCTCTGAACTTGCTGTTCTCTTGTTCCACAGTTTCAATCAGCACCGTCTGATTTGACCTGACAACAGAAATTGGACACATGTTACAGGCATAAATCATATCTTTATAAGACTGCTGTGTCCTGCTTATGGTATCTCTAGAACTAGGTCTGACACCCACTCGTCAAAGAAAAATGCTAACACTCTGTCACGAAAATAGACTCGTTCCCTGCTATCTATCCAATGAAGTTTAGAGGATATAACATACAACATAACATACAAAGGATTACGAGTGCAAGTAGTCTTGCTCATTTTTATAGCTAAGAACACAACAGGAGACATACTAGGCATAGGTTTTATAACTGTAGTGTGAATTAAATCTCCGCACATTTTTTTTTTTTTTTTTTTTTTGGGGGGGGGGGGGGGGGGTTGTTACTGAGCTGAGCTCATAATTATGTGTTGGCGTGTGAACTGTCTTGAGACAGAACTTAAAAGCAGCAATTGTTCACAAATATTAAAGAAATAAATAAAGTAACTGAATAAATAAAATCATTGAATAAATAAAATAACTGAATAAATACATAATTTCATGAACAAACGAGTATAAATATATATAAAAGAGGTTCCACGAATATGATACATACAATACTTGTGACTCACAAAACTTCATTAATAGAAGACTTGGATTGTTCTAGACTTGGAAGAAACTGGTCCACAAATGCATTGCTAAGCTGCTTCATTACAGCTGGGTCTATTGACTCCTCGGTTCCTGAAAAAAAAAAGAAGAAGTTGCTGTATTTTTCTCCTGCTATGTCGCTCTCTCGGTGCACTCGCAGAGAAGACACGGGATACAACAGGATAGAACTCCAATACTTTATTAACAGAAGATGCGCAAGAACAAACTCATGAAAGAGGAAGAACGCAGAATGCTGTGCAGTGCTGCTTATATACTAACAGGTCAGATCTAGAACATTCTGCAACATACTGGCAAGTACGGAATCTTTCCAGGGTTACGTAATCTACTGACGTTATTGCACTCGTATGTTCTGGGATGGTCTAGAAATTTCCATCGAAATGCATCGACTTTTCGCGATCTCTACAACAGAAGTCCTCATCAGTTCATTAAAATTATCCCGTGAGGCCCTCATGCCTTTGGCAACTGGTATTACATGTACCACTAGCTGCCCACAGCATGAGGGCCTTGTCAGCTGAATACCAGCCCACAGTTTCGGACATAGCAATGAAGTCCAAAATTTATATGGTCCACATCACCAGGCCCTAGTGCTGCAGGTGGCAGTACCAGTTGCCAAAGAAACAAGTATAACCATGCATCTGTACCCGAATTATTCTTTAAAGACCAAAATTTACATGGGTGACAGGCACAGTGCTTACTTACGTTATCAGCGATCGTCAAATGTGTCAGGACCATGGTAGCCATTCGGGGTACCGCCCTGAACAAAACTGGTAGCCCGAAAAAAATTCTGGAAACCGGAGTGGCTGCTAGGTTCTGATTCATCTCAGAATTCCTGCTCGCCATTCGGGCTACCGCTACCAGAGCCTTCACTCAACCGACGGTAAATTTGGTAGCGAAAGCGAGTGGGCGAGCGCATTTGACGATCGCTGTGTTATTTGTGCAGAAATGACTTAACCTTATAATTTCTTTATTGTCTTTGTATCTGTGGCTAAGACTGCAAAGATGGCCGATTGTGATCAAGTGTACCACCCTGCGGTAACACCCCCCCCCCCCCCCCCGGCCCCCCTGACCTTGTGATGTAGCCCGAAGCGGGCTTACTGCAAACCTATGAAACTTACCCATTCGGAAAGCGCTGTCATCTGAAGGTTCAAGGTCATACACACTACCAGTGTCTTCTGACTTTCCCTCATCTGATGCCTCCATCTTATCACAATTACAAATGAAATGGTGATAACCATGCATTTGTGACTCACAGTCACACATAAATAAATACAATGAAATGTAAATAACAAGTTCAGATTTTAACAAATATATGATGTTGATCAGCAAGCCCCACACATATTCCGTTCACTGTTATATATTTTACCCTTGTTGCCAATCACGGTCATTTACCAATCAATTTCTAGCTGTTTTCTATTCTTGGGGGCCATTCCGAATCATCAAACACCAGATGTACAGATTGATGCACATGTACTTAATTCAATCCTTGAGGCTTTCCAGCTGTATACAGCCCTTACAAACGATCAAGGAGACTGCAGCACTTTCAAAGAACATATCATAGGATGTCTAAATGTTTATTTTACCTCCTGTATATTGTCCCCAGCTGCCCTAGTCTGCCCCTCTGGCAGTTCCTGGGGAGTGTTCTCATTTGGAGTGTCTGCATGAATTCCGTCTCTCTCTTCTGTTTGTTGGTCTGGCGCAGATGTGCTCATGATGGAACTACAAAACAGAAACAAAGTTGGAGCGCACACGTCTACAATTAACCTGTTGTACATCAGAGAGAGACAGAGAGGGAGAGAGAGTGGCATCAGGACTGTTTCCTGTAAAATCCAACAATATCATAAGCCAAGTTCGCACAAGCAGGCATCCGGGCGATCCTTAAAGCTTAAACTCACCGTTTTATAGATGGTGGCTCTTTCTCTCACACACACACAGGAAACAGAGACGATACAATAATAAGAAGAAGAAATGGAATTCTTGTAAAGTCGTCTGCTTTTGGCAAGCTCACATGACGTCTCTGGAGTAGCCTCCCTTCTCTTCTTCCGCCGCAAATATCTGTCAAAACACTCGATCTATATCCCTCTATAAACCTTTATATTTCTAATGATACTACAGAGTGTACTCATTTTATGTACGTCTGATATATTTTATGAACCTCATACAAACCAAGTAAAGAGGTGGCACCTTTGCAATATGTGTATATCACCGGCTGCGGCGAGGAATACCTAGCGGAAGTGACCCAAGGGGGATAATCGCTCAAAAATTGTTCTCATTCAAAATGGCGACACCTTGCTTTCCCAACTCGTTTGCACCAGGTCCACTTTGGAGCGGTGGGCCGACACCAGGACAAATCTACAATTTTCCTGGAACGTCATCATCTTCTAACAACTCTGCTGCCCAAAGAACATTGTAAGTTGTTACAACACCGCTGTTGTGTTGAGATTTTTTTGTGAGTGCGTCAGTTGCCGAGGTGACAGTGCAGTTTCGGTTCTTGTGTCCAGTGTTGTGCCACTGGTTTGGTGTGAACGTGAGCAGTGCAGTCAGTCAGACAGCTATTGAAGACCTAGTCGCCGGTAGAGTTCTGCATACACTTATGGTTCACCGCTAGAGAACTTAGGGTTGAGCAGCTTCTATGAAGTAAACGTGCATTCCGATTCTCCGATTCTAGCCTGCTGATCAATAGAAAATGATTTCACATTCGTCTTTGATGAAACAATGTAATGTACAATGTATTTCGTGGATAAACCTGTAGAGAGTAGCTGGAGGTATGGTGTATTGTGAATTTGAATGGTTACTGTTTTAGTTTTTTTTTAAAAATGAAATCATAGAGTGTGACCCAAGATCATTTTATGAAAACTTAGTTGATGTGAAAGTGAATCATCAAATTTTGAAATCTTATAATTGCTGATAACTGGAAGAAGAGAGCAATATATAGCTACACACTGTCAACAACTTGATGTCAGTGTATCCGTATGGGAAGGCAAAATGAAGCCTGTTTTTGTCATTGTTGTTCATAAAAAGAATTTTGTTCCCTCTTTACTTCTCTTTTTTAAATATTTATTTTTTTTCAGAAACCCAACAGTAACAGGTACTTCTGTCCTTGGACTGAAGTTTAAGGATGGCATTGTACTGTGTGCTGACATGCTGGGATCATATGGTTCACTGGCTCGCTACCGCAACTGCTCTCGTCTGCTGCGTGTGAACGAGGACACCGTCCTTGGGGCGAGTGGAGATTATGCCGACTACCAGTTCCTCACATCCATCATAAAACAGAGAGTGTGAGTGTTGTGTGTCTTGTTTGGATGGGGACAAGGGTGGGTGGCACTGGCAGTGGGTGGGTTTTAGGGCTTTCCCCCATGAATCTGAGCCGTTATTGCAGTAATTTGTCCAGTCCCAGTCATAAACATCCTTATTATTAACACTGTGTCCCAATACTCCCATTGAGAGTAGTGCATTTGAAAGGCATTTCATTTTCATATATTTGCAGGATATCATTTGGGGATAAATATAAATTAAAAAAAATTACAGGGGGGAAAAGTGCATGTAAGTAAATTTTGTAATGTTTATGTTATTGGTGATACTGATAGTGATACTGAAACATTAGAGTACTGCGTATATATATATATATATTCAAGAACCTTGTCACTTTCTCTGAGACATATATGTCTCAGAGAAAGTGACAAGGTTCTTGAAAGGCATTGAAACTGAAAGCACTCACCAAGGGTGAGGCATACAAATTTATCATAATATGATTCATGATCATATCCAGTAAACCGTTCCTCCATGGTGAAGAGGGGGTTGTTCATATTGTACCAGTCCACACCCTAACACTACTTTACAGTGGTTTACACACATGTGTTTTTGTATCCTAGACAGTGGGTTTAAGTAGGTTTTAGAGAATGTTTTTGTTTTCATCAACGTTTCTTTCCCTGTGTTACTTTAGGATTGATGAAGAGTGCCTGGATGATGGGTTTGGTTACACACCACCAGCTCTCCACTCATGGTTGACGCGCGTGTTGTACAACCGACGCAGCCAGTTCAACCCTCTGTGGAACACATACATCGTTGGAGGAGTGCATGGGAATAACAAAGACGAACTGTGAGTTTCCAAAGCTAGAAGTCAGCACGGACACTGTTGGTTTGTTAGATTGTGGTTGCTCATTTCTTTTAATATTTTTTAAATTTTTTTTTTTTTCCTAATCCTAGTCAAGTTACAGTACATACAGGTTATACATTTTTTAAAAAAAATTTTTAATGTCTTCAGAAATCATGCAGAATATGGGTGGTGGTGTTAGATTTTGTTGTTGTTGCTTGGGGGAGGGAAGGGGGGGGGGGAGGGGTATTTGTGTCTTTCATGTCTTAGATAACTTACTTTGTTTTTTTGTTTTTCTCATGCAAGGAAGGTGCCATCTGTTTTTCTTCTTCTTCTTGATCTGCTGAATTTCAGTCTCACTCTCTTGATCTTATGCATCTAGGTAATTTTGAATGCGTGATATTAGTACTATAGTAGTATTCATTTTCACCTTTGACTTCTGTGCAGGTTCCTTGGCTATGTGGACAAGATCGGCATTGCGTATGAAGCCGACACAGTCGCCACAGGATTCGGTGCATACATTGCTTTGGTGAGTACCTTTAGCTGTACCTTGTAATTTTATCACTTGTTGTTTTTGTCTCCATGATCACTGCATTATCATTAGTGATCACTGTGCTAAGACACCCTCCCACTACTATCTCCTACCCCACTCCCACTCACATTTGGGTAGGGAATTAGGTTACCAATTGTTACGCAGGCAAAATGCAGATTGGCCAAGATGGTCTAAATCTGGCAAAAATATAATATATATATATATGGTCAAGAGTACAGAGTTGAGTCGAGTGAGTGTGACATGAGTACCCAGTTTTCAGCAAAGTGATAAACAAACTATTTTATATGAATTTGGTGTGTCTTGTCATGAACAATCTTCACCGTATCTGACTTTCTCATACAAGTTGTCGATTGGCCGTATTTGAAAAAATAAGTTGTGAGTTTGTACATAACATTAAACACTGTCACAATTTTGCAGACTTGAAATTTCAAGGCAAAAACAAACCAGTGATGTTGTTTGCATTTTGTGTTTTTATTTTCAAGGCTTAACCTTCAACAATATCACAAAAGAGGAAAAGGAAAGACTCACCAGATGCAAAGAAATGCAATGAAAACGTGGTGTGAACATAACTTTACATCAAGCAGCATGCTAAACTGAAATGAGCACCATTATCACAGAGTACTGATACTGTTTGGTCAATAAAAACTTCTTAAGAACATTGTTTGGGTTACTCAATAATAATGTAGTGCAATACATGAACAATAATAAATGATACGTGAACAGAAATGGATTCAAATGTTTCTGGTTTTCTGCTTGACGGAACATGTCAATAAAACCCTTTAAAAAGCTAAACATTTTATTCCAGTTATTATTGTTTCCCAGTAAAATTAAAGACTGACCCTTGAAATACATGCAAGAACAAAAATAACAGTTGCTACTTCACTGTGTCCCTGAATAAAGTGATCAAAGAAAGAACTGAGCATGCTTAAACATAACATTACAATGTGACAGACTCATTCAATACTTTTAAAGTCACACAGGAGGAAAAGGTACCAAAAAATACATTACCAGTGACTTTGTTTTTATGGTAAGTAAACCTTACTCACACAAAAATGTATCTAACAGCTTTAACACATGAATTATTACCATATCCAGCTGTCTGAACATAACTTGACACACTTGAACACAACATTACACTGTGACAGACAAATTTCAGATAGCTAAAGTCAACCAGAAGGAAAAAGAACAAAACATATCAGTTGTAGTAAGTGTGGTTCAATGGGAGGTACTCTTTAACCCCCTCAAAGTATGATTTTAAGCTTAATCCCATAGATAATTGCTATCTCAAGCTACATGAATGTAACTTTACGCAGCTTTGAACATAACACTACACTGTGACAGACTCATTTGAGACTGTCAAAATCAAACAAGAGGAAACGGAACAATATAATGTATTACCAGGAAGTGTGCTTTAATCGAAGGTACACGTTCTCTTCACAAAAATATGATTTAAAAGCATAATAAAATTGTTAACTGTCATTATGAAGTTGCTGGAACTTAACTTGACAAACACTCATGCAACAGCTTTCACTCAAACACACACAGGGATGATGTATACAAACTGCTATAATCAAGAAGGGGCTCACAGCATAGGAAATAGTGAATACATATCATTTTTCAGTACAGCAAAGGAAAAAAATGTAACCTTTGACTGAACATAACTTGAAACCCACTGTCTGTGTATAAAGTTGTGTTCAAACACAAACAGCTCCTGCACATTTTCTATTGGTGTGATCCTGGGAAATAAAACACAGTCATGAATAAAAACACATAATTTCGCTGTCCTCTATTTCTGGCCATTAAAAAAATGAAGGAATGCCCAAGTTGTTGTTTGTACATAATATAACAACTGCATGAATCTGGGTACGGTGTGTAAAGTTAACTTCAATAAACAAACAGATGAACACACAAAAATGTGTTTGAATGAAAATGTTCAAGACTCCAGGGAGAAAAATTATTCCAAAGATGTTTAGCAGGATATTTTATTTTTGTTTGGTGCTAGACTTGTCGTCGTATGAGTTTGAACATAATGCTGACAACCTTCGTTTGTGAGTAAAGTTGTGTTCAAACCAGAGACATCTGAAATTTTACATAAGAAAGCTTTACTCCCCGCAAAGGATCTTTTTCCAAGTAGCTTTCCACCTAAAAATACCTAAGGCATTCATTGTTTGTTGCTGAATACACAACTTTTGTAACAGAGTCATGAACATAACGTTTACAACCTAAACCACAAATGTCTCCACGGCTGTATCGATTAGAATCACGACAAGGATTAACATCCACGTGTTGGTGATACCAATCACCACACTAACATCGAGTTTACCATTGCCGCTGTTGTCAGCAGTATTCCAAAATGCACAAGAACACAGACTCTTTGTGTTTATTCACTTTTTGCTGCTGAGTTGACAAGATTTGTCTGAAGATAACACTTAACACTTAAAACTTACCCTCGGGATTATCGGCTGCCTCCTCCAGTGACGGTAATCAAAGTCATCGGCTCAAAGAAATCATGCTTCCAGCTTGTGTTTGAAACGGCCGCTGGTTGAATTTATCTCATACCCGAGTGTAGTGATCGATTTTTTCTCGCGTGAACATAACAGTAAAATTAACACACCGTCGGGTCTTCGAAATCAACACGAAGTTTCTTTTCAACAACACGAGATATATCAGTGTTCTTCCATGAAAAATAATGAGTGAAAAAAAGAAGTTGAGATTATGCAAGTTAGGTATTTCGCAGGACAAAAGTACGTTTGACCTCGGTGGTCGATGTTGATCATCGGAAGTTTACGGCGACGTTATGTCCAAACGTGCCTACATTTTCAGTCATTTTTCTAAAAAACGGAAAATATTTGACACCTGCCAGTATGCCGACTGAAATAAAGGCAGTTTTGAGCATTTGGAGACAGCAAATGGGTTCACTGACCGTTCTCCATGTTTCTCAAAATAACACTTCAGCGATCGCAAGTACTTTCTGTCACGTTTTTCTTCCACTGCAATCACCGATTTTTCGCCAAAAACCCAGAGTTTTAAACGCAAGAAGTAAATGTACCACATCCAATTCTCACTGTTTGAAACTCTGATTTATACTGAACAAGTGAGCCAAAGTAGACAACTGTGCATGCTTTTTAAACAAGTTTGTAGCATCATTCATGTGAATGGGTAGCCATTTTGAGCACTCGACTCACCTCTGTACTCTTGACCATATGTATGTATCGCTTAGATGCTGTTTGGAATACACCAATCAAAATGCCAATTTCCGACTTGGTATGAATTAATAATAATAACTAATGTTTAGGCACTTATCCCAGTATCTTGTATTGGCTATGAACTGAACCCAACACGCACGATGGCATGAATCACATGCATCCTCTCACCCTGGACATGAACACATCACAATCATGTGGTGCGAAGGGTCAGCTCAGCTATTTAATTCAGTTCAGAATTGAGTGACGTACGTGTGCAACATCTGGTGTACTTGCAGCCGATCCTGCGGGACGCGTACGAAAAGAACAAGAAAATGGACGAGAAACAGGCCATGGAGCTGATGGAGAAGTGCATGAAGCTCCTGTTCTACAGGGATGCTCGTTCTCTCAACAAGGTAAATGCTGCGGCCTTTACAACTTCTCTCCAGTACCTCCTGCATGATGACCATGTGTGTTTGACAGTGTAATTTAAAATCATACCTGAAGTAAGAGAAAACCTCACTCTTCTGTCATGTCTTAGCATTGATCTGGCGTTGGTTCTGTTTTTATGTTATACTGGGTTTGTGTGTGTGTGTGTTGGGGGGGGGGGGGTGCAGTAAGTTCTTTTTGTGGGAGCAGAACTACATGTATGTAAAACAATTGTTCATTTTTATCACCGTTATTTGTGTGAATGTGTTTATGCATTCTAGCACAAGTTAGTCCTTTTTTGTTGTTGTTGTTGTTTATTTCCCCAATAAATGTCACCATAGATGATCTGTCACCGTGATGAATTGTTCAGATCTCTGGTGATAGTTGGTGCATGGTTATAACCACACTATCACTGATCACATCCATGATAACTTGTTATACGTTGTTTATACGTAAAGTGCACACACACACACACACACACCATGATTAAAGTGACCTGACCCCACCCCCCATTCCTCCACCACCACAGACCTAAAAAAAAAGATGGACCCCCTGCGGTGCTGGAAGTGTGACGCCGCCGCGCGCCATGTTGCAAGTACCTGGAAGTGCCAGACGCTATCAGCTGTTTACATAGTGCGCATAGCATTGGTCCGCTTTATCTTACGTCACATTTCTGATGACGTCTTTCTAAAGAACTTTGTATTTCGAACGAGGCATCCTGTACACAGAGCCTCTGAGTTCTGGTATTCGCAAGATGACCGCGATAGCGATACTCGCAAGCAGCGGTGGCAGCGTGCGGCGGTGGGTCTCTCTTTTTTTTAGGTGTGTGTCCACCAGCACACACACACACACCCCTTCCTTAAATCAGTTGCCATTTAACATTACAAGTGATGCAGATACTCACGTAGGTTTTCACCTTAAACTATGATAATATATATGGTAAAACTATATTTCTTTACTTTTTTTTCCCCCCCAGTATGAAATCGCTGTGGTGACAAAGCAGGGAGCAGAAGTGCGGGGACCATTGACGGCTCAGACCAATTGGGATATAGCACACATGGTGCGGTAAGTACTGAGAAAAGCAGGCAGCCATGATGAAACTGACCCCTAGGCCTTACTGTACTGTGATGAAATGACACTTAAAGACATGAGTCTTTTCTCACAGCAACAGTGTGAAAAGTACATGTGTGTATAGGCATGTTCATCTCTCAGGGTCCATACAGGTCATGGAATCCTGGAAAAGTCATGGAATTTGGAAATAGCTTTTCCAGGCCTGGAAAGTCATGAAATTAGATCAAGAGTCATGAAAAGTCATGGTATTTCGGAATTTTATGGAAGCCATTTTGAGCCCAACAGTGAAACGGTCAGCTTGGTGATTACTCGCTGGACTGATTGCCAAAAATACCAACAAACTGCCTTCTCATAAGGCGAATGACTAACTCTGAACATTGGTCTTGCTGACTGCGATAACTTGTATTATAAGCATATAATTTCTACCCTTGCGTGTGTCAGTGTGAAAGAGGGCGAGGAAGGTGTCACGGAAAACAGGAGAGTTGGCCTCGAAAAGTCATGGAAAAGTCATGAATTTTTGAGACTGTGAACCTGTATGGACCCTGATCTCTGCTCTGAGCACTGTGAGCTGGAGTAAAACATGGACGCTCACAATCACATGAATTACATGCATTCACCCACATGCACAGATGGAAGTCATTTTGACAAGAATATTGATAACAGTGACAATATTCATGGAATAACAATGAGTACGGTCTGGCGCTTGAGCTGTCTATACATGTATGCGTGCGTGTGTGTGCATGCATGCATGCCTTTGCGGAAACTGCTTGCATTCCATGTCATTGTTTCCGATTACCGGGTAAATGACATACAGAAATGCTATTTTGACATGTGACATAATTGTTACTGTGTACGTCATTGTGATGCACAGTTGTTGTTGTTGTTTTGTGTTGTTTGTTTTTTTTTTTGGGGGGGGGGGGGGTTTGTTTGGGGTTTTTGTTTGTTGGTTAGTTTTTGTTGTTGTTTAAAAAAAAAAAAAAAAATTGGTCATGCAACTTGGTCAGATTACAAAAGAGCAGATATTGAGATAATCTCACCAAACTTGCCCTATGCAGAGTACTTGCCCGTGGGGTCAAACCGAACACCTTAAAATGTGCACATGCTTGAACGAGTCGCAGTAGTCTTGGAACCCTCCACTTCAGTGTTTTGATATAATTATGTGACCCTCTAAAATTGCAAAATGCCCCCTGAAATTGCCAGACAAATTGTGATACTGACCCTTATAATTGTATGACCATGGGGAACAGTGAATGTATTTCATTTTGATTTTGACTTGAAACGGTTTAGAGCTGTGTGTGTGTGTGTGTGTGTGTGTGTGATATAGAAACTGCTTGCCTGTATTTCATTTTGACCTTGACTTTGACTTGATCTGTTTCAGGGGCTATGAATAAGCAGTCTCATCAAACGACGAACGATCATCTCATCAAATCCTTTGTCCAGCATGGCTTCGTTCTAACGTGAAACTCTACCCATCCTGTGCATTCACCTCATACCACACTAACATCATTTTTCTGTTTGTTCACTGTTTGATTAAATTGATATCTCTCTTGTCAACAGTTTGGGAGAAGATTAAAAAGACTTTCAACGGGAAGTACATTTAGGACTTCAGTTTGCAGAAGTATACTGTAACCTTCTGTCCGTCACAATCAAGCAGTTTGCAGTTCGAATGTTTCTGCACACAGGCCTCTGCTCGTGTGAAGTCACATTGTAATAAACTGGAGTTTTACAGGAATGTATACTGTTGGTTTGGCAGCATGACTCATTGTGTGTGTGTGTGTGCGCGTACTCTTTACATAACCGTTTCAGAACAGATTTATTTCTCGGTGTTGACGGGATGACGAAACAGAATCAGAATGTATGACCGTGCACATGCAGATGTAACGCAGCTCCCTAACATATCTGTAACGGAACAGATTTATTTCTCCGTGTTGACGGGATGACGAAACAATCAGAATGTACGATCATGCACAAGCAGATGTAACACAGCTCCCTAACATATCATTATCATCTAACAGAAAAGGTATTGCAAAACAATTTACTTTTGTACTCGAGTAACACAGGCACAAGCTGGTCAATATTCAGGGACCCCCCCCCCCCCCCCAAAAAAAAAAAAAAAAAAAAAAAACAACAACAAAAAACAACTAAACATTTCAAAAAACAGTATAAATAATAATGAAAAAAAACAAAAAACCCTCGAACAAAACAACATTTTGCAAATGAAGACTGGACGAAAGCAGGCATGAGATTTGTCGAATACTGAAAGAAGTCTATGATTATGCACGCTACTGAACACACAAGATTTCAAGATTTTATTTTCCTTTACCCCCTTTTTGGGTGTGGAGGATACAACAACAACAAACCAAGATCACAAAATTACAGACAGACAGATAGAACAAAAGATATATTATGTACAACATATGCATGATCTATATACAGGAAAGTGCAACCACCTATGAAACCTCTGACCAACGAGCAACAGCTTTCACACACACACACTCTACCGTTTTCAACACGCACTACTTTAAGAGACCTGTGCCTTAGATCTAGAAACTTATATCCGGTTAGCAGAGTCGAAAATCTCATCAGCACAACTTGCAGTAAAAGTTTCCCTGGTTTGGGTGGTCTGAAATGTTTACTTTACGACGGCTCATGATCAACAACAACAACAACAAAAGCCATGCTGGGATTGACTTGCCCTGTGTATGACGAAGCGGCTGCTGCTTTCGTAAATACACACCACGAACAGGTGTTCCTGTCACACAGATACCCCCCCCCCCCAACTATCCACCCTCTCTCTCCCTTCCCCCACCCCCACCCCACCCTCCACTCTGTCTCTCGTCTGTGTATGAGCGAAAGGAGGGGGGGGGGGGTTAGTTGGCAGGAGCGACAGGAAATGAATCAAATCACATGTGTGCTTGACGAATCAGTGATCAGAACAAAGCCTTCACAAAACATATTATCCTGGATGATTCAGACTCGTCACGTCAGCCAAATGCACTTTTGCCTCAGCGACTGCATTTGAAACACGATGACAACGTCAGCGTGCCGTTCTGGAGTCTAACATGACCGCTGAAATGGCCACTCTCGTACCACTGTAGCGGCCGTGGTACGCGAGGTATCTCGTTGCGAGTGTGTTTGGCATTGCAGTCACCAACGATTCACCAGCCACTATCAAAGAGGTGGAAACAATATTCCTGACCTAGTGACGTAATTATTTCATGATAGAATTTATCAGTTCTTCCGCCTGTTCTCGACACAGTGAAATAGTGAAAAGGCCAGCTGAAAGGGGGAAACAAAATGAAGTACCCAAACTGGCCTAAAAGCCTCAAGTGACAATGACGTGAAAGGTAATCACGCTCAACTTGATAACTGACGTGTGCCTCTCAGTAAAACCCTCATAAGACAGCAAGAAGCAGTGACGTCAGTAAATGACGTCAGTAAGTATTTACTTCAGCATTGTTCCAGTCAGAAAAAGACTTGTAAGGTTTACGAAAATGCAGTGAAAATGTCGATTTTGGCTTGTTTCACGTACAGCGAAAAGAATTGGAAAGACTGAGAACCCCGACTGTCATGAAGTCAATTGGGTCATGAGGCCAGGATCAATTTTTTTCTCTTTGATGGATGTAAGAAAGCGGCTCCATAAAACGTTATCGCCGAAAATCTTTGGCGACTGAACTACCAAATCGCACTATACGTTCAAAAAGAGTAGGCTGTGGCCGGTGGCGTCACAGTGGTAAAACAGAAATACTGTCGCACGCACCAGAGTGAATAGCAGGGTGGAGGTTTGCACATAAAGTAGCGCTTAGCGGCAGCAGGCTTTCACTGCTTCGTCCTCCAGCCCTGCAGCGCCATGAACATCTCAGTAGAGATGGATAGGTGCGCCAAGGAGAAGTCTACCGTACCATACCAGCCTGCCTACACTCTGGATGACGGAGAAGGAAGGTACCAACACTATCCGACACTGACCATTTCAGCAACATGGGCGGGCGCCAGAAACTTCCTGGTAAAGAATGTGACGCTTGATTTGATTGGCTGGGCGGAGCCACACACATCGTGGGTTGTTCCACTGATGAGCTCGCTGTCAAGCCACGTCAACATGGCGCGAAAGAGTATAAAATGGCTGCATTTTCACATGGACATTGGCAAATGGTCCCCGGCGCCTCTTGCTTCAACTGGTAGGTCTCATTCTTTTAGTTTAAATGTTCATAGTGCATGTGTTTTTGCGGTTCTTTTGGATGTAAGGAAGGTCGTAGTTGATTTAACAGGCGACAACTTCAGCGATGATTTTCATCTGTGCTCGTGCAGAAGATGGGGAAAATGAACGGACAGCTGTTCTTGTCACTGTTGGTGCTGGCCGCCGCAAGGGGGAGCCATAGTATGGACTGTAAGTACAAAAGCCAACTCATGCAGAAGTTGCAAACATATTATATCAGATTCGTTGGGAACCTTTGTAATTACAACCGGCACTGGTTGTTTTCTTGAGACCAAACCAAGTGTTAATGTGTATGTTTCGCATGCCTACAGCCATTTATCGAATGAATGTAGTCCGTTCGCGCGCGCTCGCACACACACACACACACACACACACACACACACACACACACACACGCGCGCGCGCGCGCGCGCTTTAGATGCAACCTTCTTTTCCTTTTTACTATTGTTTTCTGGTCCTTTTCTCCCCCACCGTTTTATTATTTTTTTAAAATTCATTTATTCCCCGCCCCCCCCCCCCCCCCCCGACGCCGTGTAAATCAGTATGTCAGCAGAGTTACCTTTTGTTTGTTGAAGTTATGTCCCATTTGTTTGTCTCCTGAGGACGGCGAAAACCGGAACGTTGTCTTGTGCCGTCCTTTGTGAAACTTAAGTGGTTTCTGTCCCTTTTATTTGTCTTCTTTTCAGTACCTTCTTATGTACATTTGCGACAGACAAACAAACAAACAAACAAACAAAACACCCGAATACCCTCCCAAAGGACAAAAACTATCGATCTTGATTGTTTAATTTGGTGAGTTATTGAGTGAACTGACATTGGCTATTCCGGTGTGATATACGTGCTGTCTCCATTTTTTTGTCCACTGTTGTCAGTCGACAGTGTGATCCGACTGTTCGAGCCAGCTGGTACGATCACGTCACCCAACTATCCGGACGACTACCCCAACAATGCCCTCAGAGTCTTTGTCATAAATCCCCCAGGACCCGAGAAAGTGTGCTTGAACTTCACAGATTTTCGACTTTAGTAAGTATTTTGGTTCGTGAAGCATTTGGACTATGTAATATGTACCCCCCCCCCCCCCAAAAAAAAAAAAAAAAAAATAATAATAATAATAATAATAAAACCAAAAAAAACCAAACAAACAAACAAAAACAAAACAACAACAACAAAACAAGTAAACGAACAACAACAACAACAATAACAAAAACAACAAGAAAAACCACTACTCATACAATATTGCAATAAACCCTTACATTTAATAATAATAATAATAATATTGTATAGGCGCTTTACCCAATTTCATGAATCGCCTCAAAGCGCCGCGAACTGAACCCAACACACACGCTCACGTGAATCACACGCATTCTCTCACACGCTGGACATAAACACATTACAATCACGTGGTGACAAGGGTCAGCTCAGCTATTTAAGTTTCGGGATTTAGAATTGCATTCATTTTTCAAATTTTGTGGGCTGAACATTTCCAAAGCAGAGGGGGAGGAAGCCGGAGTACCCGGAGAGAACCCCCGACGATCGGCCCGAATGACATTTAGACAAACTCCGAAGGCTAAGACTCCATGATTTCTTTGTATACTGTCGGCTCGTATATGTGTCCGTTCATTTTTATTTTATTTATTTATTTATTTTTTTTTATTTTTTTTGAAACACAGAACAGACAAACCACCAGGCCCACCACGGTGTTCCTTACAGTTTTAAAAACTTTGGCCATCAGCCTCTGTCAAATTCAGAGAATCATTTTTTTTTATTCTTGTTTTGTAGCATACTCACGAGCATACATACATACATATAAACATAATAGACATACATACATACATGCCAGCTTGCCTACATGCGTTAAAAAAACTTAAAGGATAAATTAAAAGGAAAGAAATAAAATAAAATAATAAAAATACGACAAAAAAGGATAAATAAAAAATAAATAAATAAAATAATAATAATAATTATAATGAAAAAAACATGCACTCATGCGTTCTGTCACATTCTAGCTACTCGAACATACATAGTAACATAGTTAATCCATGTTTTCGTAAAGTTTATATGATCCATTTTTATGCTTGCTGTATACTTTCCTAATTCATATCTTTCCCTCAGTCCCTCAGAGGGTCATTTTGTAAAATCGTTGAAGTACAGCCTCAAAATCTCTACGTCAGTTTCAGAAATCTCAGCATACACACACACACACACACACACACACACACACACACACACACACACACACACACACACACACACACACACACACACACACACACACACACACACACACACACACACACACACACACACACACACACACACATCAGGGATGGATTTAACTGGTAATTACCGGTATAATACTGGTTTGAAAAGGAAAATACTGGTTGGAAAATCAGTAGCCGGTAGAACCTGTTCTTATTTTGTTTGACTGGATTCAAAAATAAAGGAAAAGAGAGGGGGGGGGGGAAGTCTTCGAGTCAGAGAGAGAGAGAGAGAGCCGTGCCGAGATGTAGTAGTGAGTGTATGACGCCTGTCATTTAATTACTGTAATTGACAAACACCGTAACAGTTACAGTCAGCAATTAACGTATCATTGCATTCGTCGGCAGATTTTCGGTGGCAAAATTAGTTACTGGTTTTCGTGACTGGCCTACCGGTTCGCGTGCGAGTAGGTTTGTTTACTGTGACGTCGTACCGGTGTGGAAAATGCTTAGCGCGATCACTGCACACACGCACGCACGCATGCGCGCGCGCATGTAAGACGTTTCACAACTTCCGCGTTGATATCAATTTGCTTGACGATGGTTGCAGCCCGATAGATTTGTACTACCTCGATCACGTGACTCTCTACGATGGCTGCCGGACAGAGACTGGCGAAAACATCATTGGTCGGTAAGTAATAATTATTTGAAAACGACCTGTAGAAAACTTTCCTTTTTCTTACTTCTTTCTAAAAACAATTTTGTTTCACTGATTGTTGTACACAAAAACAAACACACATACATACACACGCACGCACACACACACACACACACACACACACACACACACACACACACACACACACACACACACACACACACAAAATACCCCCCCCCACACACACACACACACAAACAACAGCAACAACAACAACAAACCAGCAACAACAAAAACAACAACAACAAGCCAACAAGAAAACCACAACAACAGCAAAACAACAACAACAACAAAAAACAACAACAACAACAAAAAACAACCAACAACAACACCCCCGCCCCCCAAAAAAACAAAGAAAGAAAGAAACAAACAAACAAAAACAGCAACAAAACAAACAAGCACAAAAACAGAAAATTTAATAACAACAAAAACCCTGAGTAAACTAACCACCAAACAAACAAACAAACAAACAAACTCTCTATTGCAGATATAACAAGCACGACAATCCGGGCACTGTGTGTGCTACCAGCAACCTGATGACGGTGGTGTTCAAGTCGAACTCCGAAGACACAGATGCTGGTTTCAGCGCCACCTGGACTACTGCGGGAAGTATGTCAGGGGATATAATACCGCGGTTGCCGGTTACGCAGAGTCGGGTGCTCTCCATCGCCGGAGACGCAAACGGTCCCCCATGATGTGGGCTATGCATGCGATGGCGAGCAACGTGAGCGTTTCGACCGGCAAAGACGTTCGCGATAAAATTAAATCAATGAAAGTTCCTGAACTGAAAAAAATATCTGAAAGACAGGGGCGTGCCTTTTAGTGGCTACACAAAAGCGCAGCTTATCACTTTAGCCCTTGAAGCAGATCGGCAGTCGCTTCAACCGAGAGACTCGGTCTTGCCACGCGGAGAAGTTCTGCCTTCGAATCGCTTTTATCCACAAATTTCTGAGTCTCGGCTCTGAAACTTTTGAAGGAAAGGGCTCAAACTGAACGATCTCACCATTAGGTAAGACCCTCTCTGGAAATTTCTCCAGCTTATCTGATTTTCTCGAGCCATTTCACGGCAGCCGATCGCAACGCAGTGGTAGTGCGGCATCGTGTGTGACTCGAGCAGCCCACATGCCGAGTCTATCAAGCCCAGTCTCGGTCCAAAACCGCGCACGTTCACGCATGTTCACGCGCTATAACGAGAATCGGCAAATGGCATCTCTGAAATAGAGCTTACAGAGACGGTTCGATTGTTTGAGTAGCTACCGAGCCTCCGGCGAGGTAGCTACTCAAACAATCGAACCATCGAGGGGTTAGTCTTTCGCCGTAAACCACGAGAACTAATCATGTAAGCTGTTTATACCACGAGCATTCAGACTCTTACCTCTACTGCTCTAGTCGCGCACATTTTCTGCGACTTTTTATTTTTCTGGCAGGGTGACTAGTGACTTTTGTACCCCCTCAAAATTCTGCGCACTGACTTGCGAGAAAATGATGCGTAGGGCAGTTGAAATTGCTTGATGTTAAGAAGAATATCATTCAAAGCATGTGCTCATGTACTGACATTCAAAAGTGCTCTCGCAAATACTTCGCAGAGAATTTTCTGTGCGATCTTTTTTTTTTTTTACGTGACCCAAGGGAAATAAAATTTCACCCCCAAAAGTGAGCAAAATAACTGTTCACCGGCTGTGACGTATGAGTTCCAAATGTTTGAAATGACGCACTTTCTGATTGATGACGTAACTTGAGTGTGTTTTTGTGGCTAGATGTCTTTGAGCCCCCGTGTCATTGGGCCCCCGTGTCATTGGGCCCCCGTGTCATTGGGCCCCCGTGTCATTGGGCCCCCGTCTCTTTGGCTCCCGTCTCTTTGGGCCCCCATTTTTCAGTTACTATGTAGACGTTTCTCAAGCTAAGAAACTTTTGTGAGCCTGGCAGGTGTGAAATGTGCAAGCTCCAGAAAAAAGTATTTCTGCAAAAAAAGGTTTTTCCGCGAAAAAAGTAAAAGCAGTTTTTTTGCGAAAAAGCACCCGTCAGTTTTTTCGCGAAAAAACAGGGCGGTGTTTTTATCACACAAAAAATGACGGCGTTTTTTCGCGAAAACCTAACTGAGTTGGCTAGTTTTTGGGGTTTTTTTTTTGTTTTTGTTTTTTTTCGCCAAAAAACGGACACCAACTTCTGCAGAAAAAGTGCGACAGGTTTTTTTTTTTTTTTTCGCGGAAAGATTCAAGCGGTTTTGTCGCGAAAAAAACGTATTTTTCGCGAAAATTTTTGTCTGTTGCGACTGAATTTTGTCTGCTTTCGCAAATCATAGAACTGACCCACGTTTGAACTTCAGGCACGATCACGTGCAAAAGTCCGAATAAGTCAGTAAAACTATTCTTAGAGCGGCATAGGCTAGATCCCCGATCGCGCACGAGTACCGGCGCCCAGACTGCCTTCTTGATCGTGCCTGAAGTTCAAACGCGGGTCAGTTCGACTCCTGCTATTTTCTTCCTGTTTTGCATTACTAATGGACCATGCACTCAAAATTCATCCTTCTGGAGCTTGCACATTTCATACCTGCCAGGTTCACAAAAGTTTCTTAGCTTGAAAAACGTCTACATGGTAACTGAAAATGGGGGCCTAAAGAGACGGGGGCCCATAAGACGGGGGCCCAGTGACACGGGGGCCCAATGACACGGGGGCCCAATGACATGGGGGCTCAAAGACATCATCCCGTTTTCTTACTAGTGTGGGGGCCCAATGACATGGGGGCCCAATGACACGGGGGCCCAATGACACGGGGGCCCAATGACACGGGGGCTCAAAGACAAAACCCCGTTTTTGTAAACTCATATACCACTGAGTGGGTTATGGAAAGCTGTATATCACACTTTCGCTCTCTGTTTCATTACTATTTTCGGACGTAAAGCACTCATAGTTAACTCACTGAAAGTTTGCACTGGTGAGTGGTGTAAATTTCCGTACACACCTCCAGGTTTTTTGCCATTGACTGAACGGAAACTTGGCTTGTCCACTTTGTGGTGCGTCCAGGGAGGATGAAGTGCACTTGTATTGTGCTGTCCTGTTCTAGCAGAACTCAAAAAAGAATTCATACCAAAAAAAAAAAAAAAGTATACCTCGTCACCTAATGCCTTCAGGCTTGCCCTGTTGATATCATGTGCAAATGACAAGATCATGCCACGTTTTGCAACTTACTTGCGTAAGGCGCTTAAACGTAGGGTTACAATTCTTAATTATGTCAGTTGTTTATTGCAATACTGGTGGACGTGTGCATATAATTATGCCACCTGTGATTACATGCGAATCTTACCGTGTGCATGTATGTTCACACCCACCAACCTCTCTCTCTCTCTTTCTCCGAATGGTAGAGCGTTGGACTTCTAATGCTCGGGTCGTGAGGTCGTATCCCGGCTGGGGCCAAACATTAATTTTGTGCTGGCTTTTTCATCGTTGCCCCATCTTTGATATCACCCGTATGTGGTGGAAAAGGACGTTAAAACCCCCAAACACCCACCCATCCAACTCTCTCTCTCTCTCTCTCTCTCTCTCTCTCTCTCTGTGTGTGTGTGTGTGTGTGTGTGTGTGTGTGTGTGTGTGTGTGTGTGTGTGTGTGTGTGAAAATACACCTTTTAAACGAACTTAACCTCAGTTCAAAACAGTTGATTTTCGCTCGCCACTTCGGCAACGAGAAGGGTGGATGGGTGTGTGGGTATGTGGGTGTTTGGGAGTTTGACTCTTGAATGCCCATACAAAACTCGCAGTTTTACTTCAAATCTTCAGATCACTATGAGCCACTAGAATCCACTATTACACAGTCTGCAGCGGTCTCGGGCCTAGCCGGGAAGGCCCACACCTTGCGTAATAGTGGCTTGAAGTGGCTTCTACTGGTGTGCAGTGGCTTCTTCTTTTTAACCACTTATCATATAGCGGGCAAGGGGTGATCGTGCTCGGTATCTTGAGAGTTAACGTCCTTTTCCACCACGTTTGGGCAGCGAGAACAAAGTTAGTACTGCGTGTACTGAAAAAAAAAAAAAGACCAATATTTCTTGGATCTTCAAGTAAATTTTTTTTCCCTCGGGGGGTATTGCAGAAACGAAGAGAAGGTGTCATAGTAATCATGATGATGAGGAACCCCCAGAAGGCGACGGATCCGAGTGCAAGGCATTGGAACCGTGTAAGTATGTCAGAGTCATGTCAGACAGACCTCTCTCGTAGTGACCCTTGTGTGTGTACGAAGGCTTTTGGTGGGCATGAAAGCAAATACAAATAGCAAACACGTCACCCGTTCTCACAAAATGCTAGATAAGCGTTGTTATTTTATTTTGTTTTATTTATTTATTTTTGTTCTTTACTATTATTATTATTATTTTGTTGTTGTTGTTGAGGTTTTGTGTTTGGTTGGTTGGTTGGTTGGTTTCTTTTTTGTTTTGTTTTGTTTTGGTTTTGGTTTGTTTGTTTGTTTGTTTTTTTTTGGGGGGGGTGTTTTTTTTTGTTGTATTTTTTTTTTGGTGGGGGGTGGGGGAGTGTGTTAAACAGATTTATTTTGCTGCATTGGTGGAAATACAGGAAAACAGTTTGAGCATTAACAGGATGAACTTATAACATGCCAGACAAGCCCTTTTGGGGGGCTGGGGGGCGGGGGAGTTGGGATGGGGAGGGGGGGGGGGCTGGGGTGTAAACAGATTTATTTCGCTGCATTGGTGGACATTCAGGGAAACAGTTTGAGCATTAACAAGGTAAACTTATAACATGCTCATGCTCACAAGTCGGGTTTTTAAAAAAATCAGTATTGAGATATGTATATATTCAGAAATGGGAAAAAATCTCTTTAATTTGAATCAAAATTGGCATTTGGACTCCTGCAACTGTGAAAACAGTGGTCAGTTGAATTATTAGTGATATTGTGATACTGGCGGTATTGAGAGTTACCCAATGCTTTTTTTTTTTTTTTTTTTTTGCGTATTGCGTTGTATGCCGCGTTGCGACTAGCCGTCAGGGGTAAAGATATCATAACATATAACATAATTATAACAATCTCCATGTGCGTGTACACATGTATTGGTTTCTTTCGGTTTTTTCCCATGATTATTATTTTTCGTGTTTTTTGTTTTGTTTTGTTTTCTTTTTTGTTGTTGGATTTGTTTTTGCTGCTTTAATTCTTTTTGTTGTTGCTGTAGTTAGTATTTTTCTTTGTTTTTTTGTGTGTGTGTGTGTGTGTGTTTTTTTTTTTCCTTGTTTGAGATTGTTGTTACCCAGTATATATGTATGTGTGGGGGTGTGTGTATCGCTTTGTTTAGTTTTGTTTTACATTTCTCATTATCTAGTTCAAGTATGTGTGTATATTATTATCTATGTATTCTTTCTCCGCCTTAAGGCGGACATTTATTATGGATGGTGTTCATTAATATTCAAAGCCCCCTAGGGGGTCCTGAATACACTTCTTGACTTGACTTGTACCATTTCGGGAGATCGAGTCACATAAATAGGGACTATTTTTTGGGTGCATGCATGTAGTAAACACCAGGTCCACGGGTGGAGTTGGGGGTGGGATGAGGGGGATGAAACGAACTGGGGAGGGTGGGGGGTAGGATGGAGTGGCCTTGGGGCACTTCAGAGGGCATCGTCACGGGGTGCACCATTTGTCACGTACTGAGAGGGGGGTGGGGGGGGGAGGGGGGTTGAAGGGAACGGGGAAGGGTTGGGGGGGGGGGTAGCAGGGGGGGGGGGGGGGGCCTTGGGGCACTTCAAAGGGCATTATTATTACAGGATGCACCATTTATTTCGATTTAATTTTGTTCATTGCGGTATTGTCACGTACTGGGGAGGGGGGGAGGGAAGGTGAAGGAAACGGGGGAGGGGGGGGTAAGGGAAGGGGGGTAGCATGGAGGGGCCTTGGGGCACTCCAAAGGGTGCACCATTTATTTCGATTTAATTTTGTTCATTTCATTACTTGCGGTACTGTCACGTAGACTGTATTCATTGTAAACCACGTGTGACTTACTTCTAGGTCCGCCGATACTACTGACGGGTGAAAGTGGCACGGTCACTTCGACCAACTACCCTAACGATTACCCGTCTGTGGCCACCTCTATCTACGTCGTCTGCGTTCCATCCGATTGTATGGGGACAAAGCTGACGTTCAATTCCTTCGACCTGGAGAACAAGTGTGTGGTTTGCTGTTGTTGTTTGTTTTGTTTTTTTGAAGAGAGAGAGAAGGGAGAGATAGGGGGAAGGGGAGAGAGAGTGAGAGAGAGAGAGAGAGAGAGAGAGAAAACCATATATATGTGTGAACCATATATATTTTCCTACTGCAAGTGAATCTTTCAGAATAGGCCTTATCGCAGCATGCCTCGAACACTTTTTTAATTTTGTTTTTATTTTTTGGAAAAAACCTGATTGATGTCTTTAAAAAAAGGAGAGAAAAATAGACAAACGACAGAGACAAAAGACCGCCCCCAACCCCAACAACAACAAAAAGAAAAACAAGGAAAAGAAAGAAATAAAGAAAATTTCAAAAAGGCGGGGGTGGAGGAGGGTATTTTTTTAAAAAAGAAAAAAAACGTGTGTTTTTTTTACGGGATTTTGTTGTTGTTGATATTTTCCATTTTATTATTGTGTTGTTTTCTGTCAATATTTTGCAAGATTGTAAAAATTGAAACGTCGGGTTAACGATTACGATTCGTAAATGGTGATCCGTGGTTGTGGTGGCGCTGAAAATAATAATTAGTTCAGAGTATTACAAAGCCGGAGTCTGAGGGTGGTTTGAACGGGTTAATCCCATCTTTTCTAAACCAGATTATGTTTTGGAACAGTTTCGCAAGCGAGTACGCCTTTTACGCCCGAAAAAGGCTTAGCACCGGCCTCCGTAGTGTTGTGGTTAGCACTTCGGACCATAGACCGGGAGACCCGGGTTCGAGTCCCAGCCGAGGCAAGCGGGTGCCGTAGTTCCCGGGCATGGTTAACGCCGGGATATTTATGACAGGAAGCATGGAATGCGGCCCTGTCCCGCAGTCCCAAACCACACGGACCTCCATAGCGTCATCTTACCATCATCCTCATCTCCATCATCATAAGTATTGCCCCAGCTTTCTAGCCCTCCGTGGATTCCACCCATGACCTGGGAGGAACACCACTGGAATCGGCAAAGAGTTGGGGCAGCAGCAGCAAGAAAGAAAGAAGGAAGAAAAAAAAAAAAGTGACCCATGGGTAAATCGGTCCTGATCATATGTTCCTTTAACCTTCACCGGGCTATGTGGGTCATTTAGGACCCAGAAGGGTGTTTAACTCTAATTATCTCCTGAACTATTGGGAATTTTTCAGTCAAACTTTAAGTATTCCTCAAACCCCTAAAAGATTACATTTTCCCAAAATCTGGTACTATTTGGTGAAAAAATAAACAAATAAACAATGTCTGATTTTGAACACCACACAAACAACAACGTGGGTCGTTTAAGACCCAGACTTTTTACAGAGAGAGAATAGCGAATATTCCTGTCAGGACGATGTGGGTCGTTTAAGACCCATGCATTTCAAAGAGACATCCAGGTGATTATTCATGTCTGGATGATGTGGGTCTTTCAGGACCCATACCTTTTGTGAAGAATAAAGTACAGCACTGCACCTCATCTCAATCTTCTCATTTATTGTGTGTGTTTGTTTGTTTGTGTGTGTGTGTGTGTGTGTGTGTGTGTTTTCCTTGCGAAGGAAATTGAGTACTCTCTCATAATTCAGTCTGTTTCGGTATAGTGCCTTGAAAGTGAGGAACTTTCCAATTCTCCTTTTTCCAACAAAATCAAGAAGTATCACCAGAAACAAAAGCAATATGTCTGGAAAATGAACTTTCATTATCTTATTTTGGGCAAAACCGCGGGATGCAGATGCTTACGTTTCTGAGAAAAATCTGAAATCTTGGAGGCATTGTTCTTGGAATCGTGCCAGCTAATTCTAAGAATCCAACCACTGAGCATCGTTCTTGGAAGCGTACCAGCAAATATTCAAGAATTCAGCCACTGAGGAAACTGCTGTCAGCTGGCTTTCGGACGCGTTTTTTTGCCCTCAAGCAGGCAACATTTGGGTAGGTATATGAACCCCTTATTATCTTGTATTGATAGCATGCTAAAGGCAAATATTTGTTGTTGTTTTTTTTTATGCACAATCAATATTTCTGTGCTTTCTGAGTGGTCAGATTGAAAGCAACATTTTGGTTTTTTTTTGTGGCATGGCATCCCATCGCAGAAGTTATTTCTCTGTATAAGGCAACATCCTTGTACCGTGATGTTTTTTCAAGCACCACGGTACATGATTTTACTCTAAAGGTACGATGTGCCAAGCACCTGAAGGCAAAGTTCTTTTTTGAAACAAGAAAGATCACACAATATTAGTATGACTGAATGAGAGAGAGAGAGGGGGGGGGGGGGGGGGGGGGCGGGGGGGCGGGGTGAGAGAGAGGATGAGAGAGGTAAACCTTACACTGAAAATTTTTGTTTGAAAAAGATTGGAAATAACGCTGAATTTTATTCTATTTTCTTCCATAGGCAGCAATGGAAAGGCCTAACTTATTTGAAGCCCACTTAACTTCAGAAGAAGGGGCAGAAGCGGATCTACACTTTGGTAAGCTTCATATTATTTATTCAGTGCCCAAACAATTATTAGCGTAATCACAAAGGGTTATATGGGATGACGTTCGCCACCAAAACGAACATGTGTAGGCCCTGTACATGTGTATGCGTGTGTGTGGCTAGTTGTGTATGCGTCTCTGCGTGCGTCCACACGGCGTATTGCGTGTATGCTTGCATGTGTGTGTGTGTGTGTGTGTGTTTCGTGGTGCGCTAGTGCTTGCGTACGCTTGCAGACTTTTATATGCATGTATCTGTGCGTGCATGCATGCGCGAGTGCGTGTGTGTCCTACACGTTTTGCACTGCATCACACTTAGGCGTTTTTTCTAATTCTTTAGGGAAAGGAGGCGCCACTCAGAGCGTCAGGGATCCCGACCTTGCACCGGACGTCGACGAGTCAGTGATCAGTGGCGAAGACCTGACAAGCGACGAGGAATATCTTCCACCGTCTGGTAGCTCTGATGAATCAAGTGACGAATCTGAACAAGTTGAGGAGGAACAGACCCCTCCTTCACAGGAGACACCTGCCGGATTTCCTCAAATGATGACTGCAGTAGACGGCACTGAGTGGAGCAAAGTGCCAGTCACGGCATCCTCAAGGACACGTGTAAAGAACATTTTCAAGACACCACCAACTCAGGTGCCATCTAGGTGCTCTTTCATACAGTACCTCCCTTCAAAGACTGATCGGTACGGGATGAAAGTGTTCTGGATCGCCGATGCCCAGAACAATTACCCTCTTTTGGGGATTCCTTATCTGGGAAGGCCTTTGGGCCAAGACAGGCAAGTGAACCTTGGCCGCAACATGGCTCTCCAGTTAGCTACACCCTTCTTCAAAACAGGTCGCAATGTCACTTGTGACAACTATTTCACGGACCTTGTCCTTGCAGAAACTCTTCTCAAAAATGGTCTGACAATGGTAGGCACAGTGAGAACCAACAAAAGGTTTCTGCCTGTGCCCTTCAAATCGGACAAAAGCCAGGGTCTCCATGAGAGCCAGTTTGCATACCGCCAGTCAACCACTATGGTCAGCGACCAAAGCAAACGAAACAAGAACACTGTTGGGCTGAGCACTATGCACGATGAGGGCGTCATCGATGCAAGTACGCGTAAACGGAAACCAGAAATGGTTCTGTTCTACAATGAAACGAAAGGCGCTGTGGATGTCATGGACAAGCTGGCCCACAGCTACACAACAAAGAGAAAAAGAAAGAGACGGCCAATGGTCATGTTTGCCAATGTGCTTGACCTGGCAACAATAGCTGCCCGTTGCATGTACCGCATAAAATTTCCTGACCGCAAACTTTCCTCCAAGGATTCCCGTGGAGGGTTCATAAGGCAGCTGAGCAAGCAACTCATGCTCGCACACTTACAGCGCCGAGTTGAGAACGTGTATCTGCCCAGAGAGCTGTAAGAATAATAATAAGGATAAGAATAATTATTAAAATCCTTCTTTGAAAAGTATGGGTCCTAAACGACCCACATAGTCGGAATAGGAATAATCACCAAAATCCTTCTTTGAAAAGTATGGGTCCTAAACGACCCACATCGGCGTTTGTGTGTAGTCAAAAGTCCAGCCCGGTGAAGGTTAAGTAACGTGATTGTGTCTCTGTTGACAGCCTGAAATATGACAGTGTGACTGTGTACGCTGGCACCCTAGAGGATGGCTATTATGGCCCGTAAGTATGGATCTCCATTGAGATGCACCTTCGTATTACTGAACAACAACATAACAACAACTGAAAAGCACCCCCACTCCTCCGCCCCCCCCCCTCCCTCCTCCTCAAACACACACACACACACACACACACACACACACACACGCACGCACGCACGCACGCACACACACACACACAACAACAACAACAACAACAACCAAACAAACAAAACAAAAAACCAAAGCAAAACAAAACCAAAAAATCCAAACAAAAACAACAACAATGACAGCAACAACAGCAACAGCAACAACAACAGGAATTTCTTTCTTACCAGTGTGCGAGATCACCCAGGTCGCACCAGTTGTATTGATACGAGGAACTTGAACTGAGAAACTGTGATACGTAATATACTGTCAAACTTCTTTAGAATAACAATTGTACAACGGTCCATTTTAAACCCATGAACTGGACCCAAGAACTTAACTCTCAACAGAGAGTGTTGAACTATGTCGGCCATATCGGCACATCTACAAGACCAGCAGAACTATGACGACGACGACGACGACGATGATGATGATGATGATGATGATGATGATGATTTCAGATTCACCGGCGAGTCTCTACCAGAAGATTTTTTGTTTACGGGCACCGTGCTGACGATCACGCTGACGTCTGATCTGTACTTTAACTTTCAAGGCTTCAATGCCACCTACTCCGGGATTGCCTGTCCGGTGAGTCACAAACGACAGCTCTGTGTTGTTTGGGAAAAGTCGATATCAGTGACATTCAAATTTATTCTGTTTCGTTGAACACTACGGTGTCTGATAACGGTATTAATTTCGACTTCTGGTCTTTATCTTTCACACACACACACACACACACACACACACACACACACACACACACACACACACAATTCAACAGCCTTTCAGTGCTGACAACAAGGACACAAGCCGAACCGCAAAGTATCTTCCACAGTCCGCAATTATCACGTGATTGACTAGGAGAGTTTCGGTACATTGGATTTGTGATCATTCTGTCAGCCAGCGAACTTGCCTTTTATCCAGTCTGTCCTAACAATTATCTTGACCTCACCCAGGATAGAATATAAGTTATATCAAGACTACAGAGCAGGTGCAAGCACGACTTTGGCGCATCGTGTGAAGTTTGCAATCATACGAAGTCAAACTGATTTATTTGACTTCTGATCAGCGCGCAAAGTCAAGTATATTTAGCCGAGCACTGTCATATGCCCCCCAAATACTGCTCTGCAGTTCTCAGGCATAGTATAGGGTTAGGCAGGTTACAGCAGGGAGAGGTTAATATAATAATAGTAATAGCAATGATGATGATGATGATGATGAATATTGTATAGGCGCTTTACCCAATTTCACGAATCGGCTCAAAGCGCCGCGAACTGAACCCAACACGCACGCTCACGTGAATCACACACATTCTCTCACACACTGGACTAAACACATTAAAATCACGTGGTGCGAAGGGTCAGCTCAGCTATTTAAATTTCGGAATTTAGAATTGCGTTTATTTTTTAAATTTGGTGGGCTGAACATTTCCAAAGCAGAGGGGGAGAAAGCCGGAGTACCCGAAGAGAGCCCCCGACGATCGGCCCGAATGATGATGAGGATAACAACAACAACAATAATAATAATATAACTGTGTATTTTGTGGGCGCTTTACCAAGTTTCTTTAACCCTTTCACTGCCAGACGCGTTTCAGTTTACTCACGGATAACATCTCTGCATGTCACTTTGCTGTAAACAGAAATCAAAACCTATACTGCATCCAGAGAGTTTTTTTCCCTCAACTACTGGAAAGTCTACATTTAACAGTTTGAACTAATTTGACAGTGAGTCTACTGGTGCGATTTACGAAATCCTGAGACGGCGGCAGTGAAAGAGTTAACTGGCTGAATATTTTCTGGTTTTACAGACTGATACCTAGTGCCGGGAATGACGTCAGCAAGTTCAGCTACCAGAAGCGAAAATGACGTCAGCAAAAAACCGGCGCAACAGGGCTTTCATTTTGGACTGGCCACTCCCCAGTCTTCAGCAATCTAGCTTCCTGCGGATGGACAGAGGATGGCGACAATCTTTCCTAGTTTCAGTCATGTCATTTGCGGTGTAATGAATAGCGGGCTGCTTGTTTAGCTCTTAATACACTAACTGCATCTGAGAAAATCATTCTGAATTGACTTTGTTTGTGTGTGTGTGTGTGTGTGTGTGTGTGTGTGTGTGTGTGTGTGTGTGTGTGGTCAAAGAACACAAATGCACGGGGCCTTAAAATGCCTTTACGTTCCATATTCGCATCAGGCATTATAATAACCCATGAGAACGCTTCAATCTGGAAACAAACATTACCACGTACAGACCATTCAAGGGCACGCAACTGACCGGAGTTTAAAAAAAAAAGAATATCTCCTTTCACCGCAGGCCTCACTGGAGTAGTGTTAGTCTACTTTTTGTTTAGCCAGGTCACCCAAATCTAGTCACGTCACCTTTGCCTCTCCTGTGCACAAAAAGTCCCAGCTTCACTGACTGGCAGCTTGCCTTCTCGTGCTACCCCCTGGCATCCACCTTGCCCTACCAAATACGTCACAAAAATCACACTGCTTCGTGACAACAACAATCACTACACACCAGCACACTCGAAAAATTGAGAACTCCAACACTGCACTTGACTCCACGCTCAATTTGTGTCAGCTGTGCACCAAAGAACACGTCATATTAATTTTCGGCCTAGTTCCAGTACACACACACACACACACACACACACAGTTACAGCATTCTAGTACATTCTGGACCACTCTTATAACAGAACCAATCAAAAATCAGAACCCGAATCACCTTATTACTATTTTGAAACTAAAGAAGAATCCAGAATAATCAAGTACCTGCCCGCCGAACCCAGGCGCGTTATATAACACCTTCTAATCGTAAACAAGCCAGAACAAAGCGATTTGCACGAAATTACCGAGCGACTCAGCTCTAGGCCCTAAGTGCATACCTTTCGCCCGAGGCGAAATAGCTACAGTCAAAACAAGGTCACCACTCCTCGAATACTCGTGATAACAAAAGAAAATTCTGGATCACGGGTAACAGATTTACAGTACTAAAACACAGTATGAACTAAACGTAGCAACTTTTCTGTCTCACTCAAACTACAAAAAAATATTACAGCTGTTATCCTACAGCACACAAACAAAATATAAACAAAAGGCACAGCCACGCTCGTAACAGAGAGAATTTGTTCATTTTCGCACTCATTCTGATATATATGTATAGTCCTCACACAGGCAAACGACGCTAACATAAACACGCATGACTAAAAGGGGGCCAGTGCTACCAATTTCATGTTCACAGATCTTTCCGAGCTGTTTGTGTGTGTGTGTGTGTGTGTGTGTGTGTGTGTGTGTCTGTGCGCTCGAAATACCCTATGCTACTACCACCTTTCCCGTGAAGACCAGGTGATCATTGTGCGTTCGAGGACAGGCCACTGCAGACTCAAACGCCACATGTTCACCAAACTCAACATCGGTGACACTGCAGCATGCTCTTGTGGCGAACCGCGGATGACGGTTGGTCAACTCCTGCAAAACTCTCCACCGCACCAGAACCAAAGGCCTATAGACACAGCGTTGCGGGAGAAGATCTTCGGCTCGGCTGAATGTCTCCGACGGACTGCAGCCTTCAATCAGGACTACTGGCGTGCCTGTCTGAGTGATCGAGGAAGAAGAAGAAATATCCTGTCTTGATAATTAACACTTTTCTTAATGCGATACGACGTTTCATTCTATGACTGTTGTTACACTACTGGAGCGCTCAGTGTGGTCGCCGCGTCATCGAGTACGCTTCCGTTGGATCAGTCTCAGCATTACAGACGCTGTCACTGTCCAGGTGTCCAAGTTATGTGATGATAGATACCACGAAAACAGCTCAGAACGATCTGCGAGCAAAAAAAAAAAAAAAAAAAAAGAAGCCAGATCAAAATCCCAAACTCCGTCAGCGCACAGCATAATGTATACGTGTTTGCATTGTCTCTGATCACTGTTAACAGTAACGTATGCGCCGATAAATGTTGTTGAGACTGGAAATGTCATGTTTATGACCAAGCTGCTGCAAGCGTTCCTGTCACAGAGGTATTACATGTTTCTCTGTCGCTGTCTCTGGATGAGGGGTGTTGGACGTGGTGGGAGGGAGAGGGAGGGGGGGGGGGGAGGCGGTTTGGGGGGAGGTAAAGTGAGTAAATCAGACCTGGTGTTCAGATGAGTCTAGGGCCCGCATGTAATATCATCATCATCATTCCTCTTTACTCCTTGTGGAGCATAGGGCCTCAACAGTTCTTCTCCACTTCCTGCGATCTCTGGCTGCTGTTTTTGCGGCCTCCCAGGTTTGCCCGGCGGCTCTCAGCTCGTCCTGGAAGCTACGCCTCCATGTCTGCTTTGGGCGCCCCGTTTTTCGTTTTCCTTGCGGGTTCCAGTCAAGTGCTTGTCGGGAAAAAACCCGCATGTAATACTCGAGGTTAATTTAATCCACGGCTATGGGCCTAACCCAGACTAGGACAAAAGAAACCCCAAAACAAAATGAAACAGAAAAAAGAAGCGAAGAAAGGAAGAAAAAAAAAAAAAACCTTCTATAACGGCTTAGGCACCATGGTCGAATGGGCCCGCTTTCTGATTAAAATAAAAACAACAGAAAATTTATAACTAGTTTAGTTCGAGGTTAGACTTTAAGCCGGGGCTACAATCCTTAACTTCGGCTTTTACATTCCGGCCCAGTTCATTTCAGTTCAGTTCAAGATGATATCTCTGCACTTGGAAAGCCCATAGGCGCCCCACCCCATCTCTCACTAATCTCCTCAGTATCGTCTTTGAAACTGTTCCAGTGTTGGCCTGGTTCACACGGGCACTGTCATAACCTTGTAGGTTCGACAGTCGGCTGCTGCCTCCTTACACGTCTCTGTCCTGCATGCCGAAGGACACAAATACACAGGGCCTCAAAATGCCTATATGATCCCTACTAGCCTCAGGCATCATAGTCACCCCTAAAAATGCTTCAATCTAGAAACAATTACTACCATGAATAAACCATTCAAAGGCACGCACCTGACAGGGGTTAAAAAGTTTTGAATGTCTCCTTTCCGCTTAGGCCTCACAGGCGTAATGCACGTCTACTTTCTGTTTAGGCTAGAGAGGCAGTTCGCAAAAATCCGCTTGCCTCATTCATATCCCACCTCTGTGCAAAAAGTCCCAGCTCCACTGGCAGCTTGCCTCTTTTTGCAACCGCCTGGCATGCACCTTGACCTACATAACACAAAAACTACGAAAATCACGCTGTATCATGACAACAAAAATCACTACAGACTAGCACACTCACCAAACAGGGTACCTCAAACAAACACCAAACACGACCCCGCGGTCAGTTTGTGTCCTTAGGCCTGCAGGCTTTCGAGGGAATGATGACTACTTCTGATCTTCGTAAGCGCAGGCCATCCGCAATGCTTGCCCGGTGACTCAGCACAAAATACCGGTGCCCAAAACACTGCTGGTATGACATAGAAGCCCTGCGCACGTCAGCAGTATATATTCTGTTGTTTTGGTTTTGTTCCGTTTTTAACTACAGATTATGTAACAACAGACAAATTCATCACCCTTTTGAAATCCGAAACGGCCTGTGTGATAGAAAACCGCTGCACATGTCAGCAGTAGACTACACCTGTGCAACAGCATAGTCTGAATAACGATGACATTGCTATGCCTTTGTAGTGTCATACGCGGCGGCGACATCAGTTTCCTGTGACGCATGATTTGACTGGCTGAGCAGAACCTGGCAGGCAATATCTGCTGGAAACCCTGAAAACATTTTGAAGTTGTTTGTCCAAAGCTGGGCAGTTTTTAGTTGAGTGGATCGAGGTCTGAAACATAGCACTGACACCTGTTCTTGCACAGAAAAAAATGAGCTTCTACCGACACTTGCTCTGGAATCTGGTGCTGTGCATTGTGGTTGGCAGTACCGTTTCATGTAAGTGAAAACTTTTGTGGTTTGGGTACAGTTTACAAAGACATCAATGCTCCATAGATCACATTTCCTTTGCACGTGAATGCATACTGGGCTGTAAAGTAGAGATTGAACAATTGATATGTATAGTGGCAGTAGTCGTTTCAGCAGCAGCAGCAGCAGCAGCAGTAGTAGTAGTAGTACTAGTAGCAGCAGGTATTGCAGCTGAAATAGCTGGTAGTATTAATAGTAGTAGTAGTAGTGCAGTAGTAGTAGTAGTAAATAGTAGTAGCAGTAGATATGACAGCAGGGCCTAAGCAACAAGGATTCGATGAGAACTTAGATCTTTTTACCGTTAGGGGGCGAAGTTTTTTTGTTTGTTTGTTTGTTTTTAAACATGATTTCACTTCGTTTTCTCCCCCTCCCCCTCCCCCCAAGTGACTTTTTCTTCCTTACAGTGCCCAAAACTTAAAAAAAAAAAAAACATGTCTTGCCTGAGACTGTATACATCTGTTTTATGCAGCTGATGGAGTGGTGAGGCTGACTGACCCAAAAGGTACAATTACGTCACCAAACTACCCGGACAACTACCCGAACAATTACCTGGCTATCTACGTCATCAACCCTCCAGGCGCACTGAAAGTGTGTCTAACGTTTGACGACTTCCGTCTCTAGTGAGTCCTGAAAAATAACCGTTCAAACAATTTATTAAGATAGTTTCGAGCAAAGTTAGAAGATAATGTGCGCCCCCCCCCCCCCCCCAAAAAAAAACAAAAAAAAACACACAAAAAAAAACAACAAAACAAAACGAACAACCAAAAACAAACAAACAAACAAACAAACAAAAAACAAAAACGAAAAACCCCAACAAACAAAAAAACAACAAACAAACAAACAAACAAACAAAACCAAAATAAAAACCCAAACAAAACAAAGAAAACTCACACACAAAAAAAACCCTAAGTGTTTATGAACAGTGAGTACTCGGCTATATCTATGATGCTATGAAATTCATGGTCAATGTCGGCCAGAAGATATTAACATACTAATGATAAATAATTGAGTAACCAAAAAAAAAAAGTTAAAAAAGACAGAAAAAACAAACCAAACAAACAAATAAACAAGAAACCCAAGAATTCACTTTTATTATTCAGATTGTTTACCAGGTCTATGGCGGAAGTTTTTAAGATTAAGTAAAAACGTAAGAATAAAAAGAAATGGAAAGAAACAAACATACCAAAATGAAAGAAAGTGAAATCTAAGCATGTCACAATTTGGATCAATCAGTAGCGTTCGCTTATGTGATTTCAGTTCGCCTGATACCTTCTTCACCGACCATGTCAGCATATACGATGGATGTCAGTGTGGTGATGGGGGAACCTTACTCGGACGGTGATTTGCTTTGTGCACTCTTCTTCTTCGACCGTTGGCGTTATTGCATTAAGAGTTGTACTGATATCATCAAGACAGAATATTTTGGAGCGTAGAGGTGCACTCAACAGTGAAACTTAAGTTAGTTTAGCAAAGATAGCATCAGTCTGTTATACGTTATACATATTATTTAATAAATGCATTTTTTAGATATTTGATTGTATGATAATTATATTGATATATCTGGTAATCAGATATGTGACCCGTTCTCGCAAAAGGGACCGTAAGTCGCGCTAGGCCGAACGCCGCTACAGGCGAAAAGAGTGCCGGGGGTCAGTATGGTCGCCTTGTGAGTAGCCAAATTCAACTGCTGATATCTCTGTCAATTTTAGAAGTACAGCTTTCAGTATTATATGGAATTAAACTGCATAACCAGTAAGTTGCAGTGATATACATATCTCAAAATTGATAACTTTCGACTTATGGTCCCTTTCGTGAGAACGGGTCACATATGACTACACCAATAATATGTTGTTGTTTTTTAATAAAAAATGCGATGACTGCATAAATAATTATAATGACTACATCTAATGGTAGACGTTTCTTCACAGCAATCACTACATTTCACGATAAAGCTTTATTTCCTGGGGGAGCCGGGGTGGTCGAATGGTAGAGCGTTGGATTTCTAATGCTCAGGTCGTGAGTTCGTATCCCGGCTGGGGCCAAATATTTGTGCTGGCTTTTTCATCGTTGCCCCGTCTTTGATATCACCCGTATGCGGTGGAAAAGGACATTAAACCCCCAAACACCCACCCACTCTTTATTTCCAGATATAATCAGGACAACAACCCTGGCATGGTCTGCTCCTCCACCAACACGATGACTGTAGTATTCAGGACAAACTTTGCACAGACTGACGCAGGATTCAACGCTTCTTGGACAGCTGAAGGCAGTAAGGACTTGAGGATTTATGACTGTCGTAAGTTAACCATAGTCGATTTTATCTTATTAATTCTTAAGACGTGTCATGCTTTGTGGGTCTTGTGTTTGTTTATGTCATGTTTCGTATGTCACATGATGTTGTGTCTTTTGGGCAAAAGCAATGTCCCTTTTAGGGGATGAATGAAGTAGTTTCAGTTCAATTCAACAGGCATGTTAACTCTTAACTCTTTGAAGACGCACCCACTAGCCCAGTGTCGACCCCCTGTGACGCACGTTGTTTAGGGTATTTTTTTTCTTAATGGGAAACAAATCAGTATATGTGCTATAGCAATTCTGTTTATATCATAGAAATCTGCATTTCCTCCTCTTTCCAATGGTATAAAATTCATATGAAAACAAAACATGCTTCTTACCTCAAAGTTGACTTGAAATATGGTGACAAATAGGCATTCGGAAAAAATATTTTTGCTGCTGGGGAGGGTCAGTAGTCCATATGGAGCACAAGATTTACAAGACATATTTTCACAACACACACTACTGTAGAATGTCCAAAAGGGTTCATGAAATGTTTGTGGAGCTGATATGTGACACGTTCTCACAAAAGGGACCATAAGTCGAAAATTATCAATTTTGAGATATGTATAACACTGCAATCTACTGGTTATGCAGTTTAATTCAATATAAGAATAAAAGCTGTTCTACTAAAATTGACAGAGATATCAGCAGTTGAAGTTGGCTACTCACAAAGCGGTCATACTGACCCCCGGCACTCTTTTCGCCTGTAGCGGCGTTCGGCCTAGCGCGACTTACGGTCCATTTTGCGAGAACGGGTCACATATGTCACATTTTCACACAAATCAATACTAAGAAACTGTCAAGAACTTGTAGTAAAATGTCGGCGAAGTTTTACGACACATTTCTTTTTTTTTATTTCTGTTTTTAGGACATATACATATACATGCCACAGACATTTATAGACAACAGACCTACGTAGAGGGACATATCAAATTACTCCAGAGAATATATTTTGTAAAACAAACATATACAACACACAGTCTCACACACACACACACACACACACACACACACACACACACACACACACACACACACACACACACACACACACACAGATCAAATAGCAATCCAAATAGTAACAACACTAATAACAGTGTAAAGAAAGAAAGAAAGATAGAAAGAAAGAAATTCACTCACAACATACGCAAACATTCCACCTGAGTAATACAGTGTATCACAGTACATCACAGACACGTCAAGGGAAGCAACTTGCCTTGTACTTAACACAGATGCAGTTATGTCACACTAGTTTTACGACACAGTTTCAGTACTTTGACCACTTTCGAGTCACACAGGAATAGGCAGTTAAGAACCCGGGCCCGACCCCCATCTGCCCATTGTATGATGAGTAAGATGGTCAAAAAGAAGCAGCCACTGCACATCAGTAGCGACCACTTCAAGCCACTATTCCAAAAGGCGTAGGCCTTCACGCTAAACCCAAGGCCGCTACAGACTGCATAATAATGACTTGAAGTGGCTGCTTCTGGTGTGTGGTGGCTTGTTCTTTTTAACCAGTCTTATCATGTAGTGGGCAGCGGATAGTCGGGCTTGGGCTCTTAAGAGTTAACTTAAATAGGACTTCGTAAGGAGGACTTCGCTGAGCAGCGTAACTTATTGACGTGTAAATTAGGCCCGTTAGGGGTACCATTACCTAATCTCAGCGCGTTAGCCGCTGGCGGCGTCTGCCGAGTAAGTCTAATTTACATGTAAATGGGTTACGCTGTTCGGCGAAATCTTCCTTACGAAGTCCTGCTAAACGTGCCTGAAATTGAGACGTTCACTCGAAACAATTTTTTAAAAAATATTTACAACTGACTCCCAGTGGACAAAAAGCCCAAAATAAAGAAATAGCTGATGAGGATGACGGTAAAATGATTCTATGGAAGTCCGTGTTTTTTGGGACTGCGAGACAGGGCCGCATTCGAAGCTTCCTGTCATAAATATCCCGGCATTAACCAGGCCCGGGAACTGCGGCACCTGTGGTGCCGGCCGTGTAGTCATCCACATCACAAGACGTGTCATACCAAGGGAAGCACCCCCAAAATCGCACCCGTGAAGTGGGTGAATCTCAGCTGTGTGGCAACAGCCTCCCCATTGGGCCCATAGCACACCCGTTCTGGGTAGGAGCCGATCGAAACTTCCTGACATAAATATCCCAGCGTGAACCAGGCCCGGAAACTACGGCACCTGCGGTGCCGACCGTGTAATCATCCACATCACAAGACGTGTCTTTTCAAGGGAAGCACCCCCAAAGTCGCACCCGTGAAGTGGTTGAATCTCGGCTGGGTGGCAACAGCCTCCCCACTGGGCCCATAGCACACCCGCTCTGGGTAGGAGCCGACCTAGGTAGGAAAAATCACGCTTGCCTCGCTGGGACTCGAACCCGGGTCTCCCGTGGGCCGGTGCGGTGTTTTTATAATGTTGTTTTATGAGAGCTTCTTTGTCAAAATTTGACTTGTCTGCACTTCTTTCGAACCTTTTGGTAATTTCAAATGGAATTGCAGGCTGCCTGTCGATACTGTCTGGTGAAAGCGGCACGTTTACTTCGAGTAACTATCCTGCTGGCTACCCCAAGCATGCGATAGACGTCTTCGTCATCGTTATCCCTGACTACTGCCAGGGGATACAACTCCAGTTCACTGACTTCGACGTTGAAGAGTACGTATTTTCGCCTCACGACAGCCAGATGGGAAAAAGTCGTGCGCGAATTATATTCTAAATTAAAAACACAAAATATCTATAAATATCAGTTAATCACACCTCAGGGACATTCTCTTCTTCACATACCATTTCTGCCTAAACTACGGCTTCAGCTTCAAATATCTTGACTAAGTAATTCTATAGTTTTGATATTCAAAACTGTCTTTTGCATGTCATTAAACAAAAGCAGTTTTCACTCTGCTCCTCTCCTGGGTGACAAACTTTATCTTTGCTGTGTTACAGTGCCATCTATGATGGGGTGAGAGTGTACAATGGAACACTACAAGATCCTCTTCTTGGCGTGTAAGTAGATGACACCTCGTTTCCCGTTACGTGTCTGCATTAACATTCTGTATCCAGTATTAACAGACAGTTGTGATGTACATTACAGCCTGTGGTTCGTCCTTGCATGTACGCCTGTTTTGCAGTATGTCTGAATGAGGAGTGAAGGAGCGGGCAAGAAGTGTGTGTGTGTGTGTGTGTGTGTGTGTGTGTGTGTGTGTGTGTGTGTGTGTGTGTGTGTGTGTGTGCAGAATTTTAATGTAATGTCACTGTACGTCTGAGCAGATATGAAATTTCCCCACGAGGGATCAATAAAGTACTCTTGTCTTATCTTATCTTATCCTTAAGTCTGTAGGTACGGTGAAAAGCACGTGCATTTGCAGGTTTGGGAAGAAAAAATAGTTACGGTATCGGAATATTTTGCTTTAAAGTGAAAAAGTGTGCCATGCTGTCGTTCTGCTGGTGTGAGTGCGTGTGTGCGCAGGGAGCGGGTATGTGTGTGTGTGTGTGTGTGTGTGTGTGTGTGTGTGGATATAGTTTTATTAGTTTTATCTGTTTTGTCAATTTTACCTGTCTTGTTTGTTTGGTGGGTTTTGTTTTTGTTTTTGTTTTTTTGGTTTTTTTAATCTGTCTTTTGTGTTTTCTAGTGTCTTAATGTGAATAAATATGTATTTTATGTAAAGCGCCTAGAGCTTAGATAAGGTTAGGCGCTATATAATATTCTTTTATTATTATCATTATTATTATTATTATTATACCATAGGTATTATATATGACGTCATCGTTCCATTCTGACGTTCGAATGACGTGCTTTGCTCCAAGTGGAGAGCAAATATCTGGCATCGTTTAACCAGTATAGCTAGTAATGAAAATTGGATAGCATGACGCACTGCACAACTTAGACAATTATCATACGATCGAGGAATTTAATCGAAACATGCTAAATGCTTTGAGGAAGAGAACGATGAACACATCAAACCATCAAACCACTAGGCCGTGGCTGATACTGTCTTGTGTATCGTTTTGTGGTTTTTTTAATTGAGACTCCTGCAACTGTAAATACAAGCACCTCTGTCACAATTGCAGAGTTTTCAGCGCTTCAGAGCGTGAGTTTGCGGTGACATCATTGTACTTTGGGTCAGTGAGCGAGACACAATGCTAAAGCGCCTAGCAGGTGCAGTGTGCTGCACGAAAAGACTGGTCACTGCGATCTTTGTCGAGCAATGTCAAAACGCAAAGGCTGCCCTTGTCTTTTACAGAGGTTCAGGGACGTTGCATAAATGTTGCAAAGTCGGATAGTTTTTTTTTGTTTTTTTTTAACACACTGTTTGTAATTTTTATTGAAATTGCACACCTTTAACCTGTAACGCGCAGCACCCGGTGAATTTTGGCGTGCTGGATTTCATTGTTTCACACAGGTATTCGGGACTCACTAACCCACCTGTAATGAACGCTCCCGGCACCCAGATAACGGTCACTTTAACCAGCGACGGATTCGGAACACACCGAGGCTTTAATGCTACCTACAATGCTCTCAACTGTCAGGTTAGTGAATTAATTAACGGCAGATATTCATTAATGAGACATGGACACGCAAAATGATACTCTTTATGTCCCCACGCAAAATTAAACTGAACAATCTGTTTTGCACTACATGCAAGAGAAGAGTCAAAAGGGAATTTGTTTCTCAAAGTAAATCACAGTGCGCCATAAAAAGGCATGGTAAGTGAACGTTTCCTGTCTTAACCACTCAGATGATACACAAACTCAAAACTTCAGTTTCAACCTTCCTGGCTGACTTGAGAAGAACGAGAAACTACTGCTTGAAAAACAAAAACAACAACAACAAAACCCAATAAAACAAACGAAAAACAAAACAAAAACAACAAAACAAACAAAAAACAAAACTAAACAACAAACAAACAAAACCTCAATAAAACAAACAAAAACAATAACAACAACAAAACAACAAAAAACCCTCAAAGAAACAAACAAACAAAAGCCCCACAAAGCACACAAAAACAAAAACAACAACAACACACACACACACACACACACACACACACACACACACACACACACACACACACACACAATTAATAAATTAAAATACTACTACTACTACTACTAATAATAATAATAACATGGTTTGGATTGCTTTCCCTTGTGGCAATGTCAAGCCAAGCTGATTTTGAAGTTTATGCTTCGTGTGCAGAAAACGATTGCGAATCTGACAATACAAACATGAGGCAGTGCCGGTGCCTCAAGGACATTGATTAGGACTCTCCAATGATAACATAGTCTTTTGAATTTTTTCACAGAGTTCTGGCAGTGACGTCATTCAAGAGAACAAGGAGAGTGACGACAGCAAAGAGAGATGTATCAGCAACGGCAAAGGCAGGAGCAAATGCAAGAGCAAAAACAAAAGCAAAAACAAAGGGAAGGGGAAGGGCGAAGGCAAAGGCAAATGTGAAGACAAGGGCAAAGGAAAAGACAATGACAAAGGAAACAACAAAGACAAAGACGAGAGCGGGAAAAAAGCCAAAGGCAAAGCCGACCAAAAAGACAAAGTCAAAAACAATAACAAAGGCACTGACAAAGGCGAAACCAAAGGCAAAGCCGAAAGCAGTGATAAAGGCGAAACCAAAGGCAAAGGCAAAGCCAAAGACTATGGCAAAGAAAAAGACAAAGATGAGGGCAGAGACAAAGGCAAAGCCGACGAAAAAGACAAGGACAACGACATAGGCAAAGCCAAAGGCAGTGACAAAGGCGAAATCAAAGGGAAAGCCGAAGGCGAAGCCGAAGGCAAAGGAAAGGACAAAGGCAAAGTCAAAGCCAAGGACAAAGGCGAAGGCAAAGGGAAAGCCAAAGACAAGGAAAAAGGCGAAGGCGAAGGCAAAGACGAAGGCAAAGGCGAAGGCAAAGGCAAGGACAAAGGCGAAGGCAAAGCCGAAGGCAAGGACAAAGGTGAAGGCGAAGGGAAAGCCGAAGGCAAGGACAAAGGCGAAGGCGCAGGCAAACCTCAAGGCAAGGACAAAGGCAAAGGCAAGGGCAAAGGCAAAAGCAAAGCCGGAGGCAAGGGCAAGGCCGAAGGCAAAGGCAAAGCCGAAGGCAAGGACAAAGGCAAATCCGAAGGCAAGGACAAAGGTGTAACCCAAGGCAAAGCCGAAGGCAAGGGCAAAGCCCAAGGTAAGGGCAAAGGCAACAACAAAGACGAAGGCAAAGGCAAACCCGAAGGCAAGGACGAAGGCGAAATTCAAGACAAAGCCCAAAGCAAGGACGAAGGCAAAAGCCAAGGCAATGTGGAAGGGAAGGACGAAGGCAAAAGCCAAGGCAAAGCAGAAGGCAAAGACGAAGGCGAAAGCCAAGGCAAAGTGGAAGGGAAGGACGAAGGCAAAAGCCAAGGCAAAGCAGAAGGCAAAGACGAAGGCGAAAGCCAAGGCAAAGTGGAAGGCAAGGACGAAAGCAAAAGCCAAGGCAAAGCGGAAGGGAAGGACGAAGGCAAAAGCCAAGACAAAGTGGAAGGGAAGGACGAAGGCGAAAGCCAAGGCAAAGGGGAAGGCATGGACGAAGGCGAAAGCCAAGGCAAAGCAGAAAGCAAGCTCGAAGGTGAAAGCCAAGGCAAAGCAGAAGGCAAGGACGAAGGCGAAAGCCAAGGCAAAGCAGAAGGCAAGGACGAAGGCGAAAGCCAAGGCAGAGTGGAAGGCAAGAACGAAGGCGAAAGCGAAGGCAGAGTGGAAGGCAAAGACGATGGCGAAAGCCAAGGAAAAGCAGAAGGCAAAGACGATGGCGAAAGCCAAGGAAAAGCGGAAGGCAAGGACGAAGGCGAAAGCCAAAGTAAAGTCGAAGGCGAGGACGAAGGCGAAAGCCAAGGCAAAGTGGAAGGCAAGGACGAAGGCGAAAGCCAAGGCAAAGCCAAAGGCAAGGACGAAGGCGAAAGCCAAGGAAAAGCAGAAGGCGAAGGCAAAACCGAAGACAACGGCGAAGGTGAAGGCAAAGCCGAAGGCAATGACAAAGGCGAAGGCAAAGTTAAAAACGAAGGCAAGGACAAAGGCGAAGGCAAAGATGAAGGCGAGGACAAAGGCGAAGGCAAAGGCAAAGCCGAAGGCAAGGACAAAGGCAAAACTGAAGGCAAGGACAAAGGCAAAGGCAAAGCCCATGGCAAGGTCGAAGACAAAGCCCAAGGCAAGGATGAAGGTGAAAGCCAAGGCAAAGCCCAAGGCAGGGACGAAGGTGAAAGCCAAGGCAAAGCCCAAGGCAAGAACGAAGGCGAAAACCAAGGCAAAGCCCAAGGCAAGGACGAAGGCGAAAGCCAAGGCGAAGCCCAAGGCAAGGATGAAGGCAAAAACCAAGGCAAAGCGGAAGGGAAGGACGAAGGTGAAAGCCAAGGTAAAGCAGAAGGGAAGTACGGAGACAAAAGCAAAGGCAAAGTGGAAGGGAAGGATGAAGGCGAAAGCAAAGGCAAAGCGGAACGGAAGGACGAAGGCGAAACCAAAGGCAAAGCCCAAGGCAATGACAAAGGCAAAACCAAAGGCAAAGCCCAAGGCAATGTCAAAGGCGAAACCAAAGTCAAAGCCCAAGGCAATGACAAAGGCGAAACCAAAGGCAAAGCCCAAGGCAATGACGAAGGCGAATCCAAAGGCAAAGCCCAAGGCAATGTCAAAGGTCAAACCAAAGGCAAAGCCAAGGGCAGAGATAAAGGCCGTCAGCCCCGCGGCGCTTTAAGCGTGACAGAAGAGATAGGTGTGTGCTCTGAGAAGTCTACCATACCATACCATACCATACCATACCATACCCTGGCATTTACCATACCATACCATACCATACCGTGGCAAACGACACCACGCAACACCATACCAGAAGCGACCAGATAATGCCTATCTAGCCATCAGAGTCATGTTGGGTGAACTGTGTATGTACAGTCCTAGTGTACACGATAGACATCTTTCCCTTTAATGTAATTGTAACAACTGCTATTTTGCTGTCGTTACCACAAGCAGCGGGTACGACAATAACACACTTATGTATGTAAAAGAAAGAAGGAAAAAATGTTCATGAACTAACTACTGTTGGGGAAAAAAAGGAGCCAATGAAGAGAGGATGCTCGACAAAACAAAAAATTAAAACAAAACAAAACAAAACAAAAGTCTGATGCATCCTGCATGCAACTGAGGCTCAAAAAAAAAAAAAAAAAGCCATCAGAGTCATGTATAATGCCTGCAGTCAAAAATCCCTAGCGCAGTTTGCAAACAGCATGGAGAAGTTATTTATATTCCATACTGTCACAGATCATTGTTCATAGATGACACACGTGCAGAAAATCAATGACGCGTGTACAGATAAGTAATGCTGAAACTCGCATGTCTTGTTTATGGCCAAGCTGGCGCTTGTGTGTAACTGTGTATGAGATATGCTACGGTCACAACCGCCCGTACGGGCTCCTACGGCGGGTCTACGGCCAAAAATCGTGGCAAATCTTGCGAACGGCGCACGGGCGTCCTGCGAAATTTCGAGGCCGCAAGGATGCCGCAGAGCGCTGCGGCCGGTTTTCGACAAAATCAACAAACTCGACGATCACCTGCGATTTTTACACACTTGCGTTGGCCGCACGGCCACTGTACGGCCAACGCACGATTGCCGCAAGTGCATCGTACGACCTGGACATCTCCGGGCGAGAAAAATAGGTCACGATGGCCGCACGATGACCGCACGAGTGACGCACGGTTGTCTTGCGTGCTCCCCACGAGGACCGCACGATGGCCGCACGTGATCACAGACCGCAAGTCGGTAGTACGATGTTTCCACGATGCATGCACGTCCTCCGTGCCTGCTCCGCAAGGCGGACGCAAGACGCAGGTGCGGGCCCGGGGGATGTTGGTGTGCAATGTAGAAGTGTTGCAGTGCTGTGTCAGTGTCTGTCAAGTTGTGTACGTGTCCATAGGTTTGTCAAACTCTCTGTTAATAATATCCAAATCCTCTGATGTCTTCTTTCCATAAACAAACTATATATATATATATATATATATATATATATATATATATATATATATATATATATATATAGGCTGGTCCCTATATGCATGAAAAACGCGCGTCGGCCATGGCCGTCGAACGACCGACGCACACCACGCGTACAGAGCACTTACGATAGCCGTACGGCGCACGCACGACACCCGTATAGCCCGTGCAAACATCGTCAACGTCGGACGAACGTCGTACGAAGGCGTACGACCTCCGTACGATAACTGCGAGGACAACGTACGATCCGTACGGCCGTCGTACGATTTTTGACCAACTGAAATCGCAAGACGTTACCCGTGCGAGACTTGCGGGGAACGTACGCCATCGCACGTATATCGTACGCACGATTTGCAACCTTAATTTTTTTTTTTCAGATCGTAGAAGCCGCAGGCCGCAGACATTTCGTGGAGATCGCAAGCATAAAAAAATCGTGCGGCCGGTTGTGACCGAGGTCATACAGATGTTCCTGTCATAACAAACCACTCTCGCTCTCCCTCTCCCCTCTCATTGCAGATTTTGTGACGAGCACGAGTATTCCACATTTTTTACTTTTTCGGTTTTGTATGCGAAAATCAGGCTCTTATTGCGGCAAATTCGAGTATAACCAAAGCGCTACACTCCCAAAGCCAAATTTAAATCCATGCAGACATTAAATAAAGCACGAATTTTTAAATCCATGCAGACATTAAATGAAGTATGAATGTTGAAATCCAGGCAGACATTAAATGAAGTATGAATGTTTAAATCCATGCAGACATTAGATGAAGTATGGATTTTTAAATCCATGCTGACATTAAATTAAGTATAAATTTTCATTGAGGGTACTGGTGCACAACCTCAAACTTTCTTGGTAGGAAATGAGTTAATACCCTTCCCTCAACCCCCCCCCCCCAATCTCTCTCTCTCTCTCTCTCTCTCTCTCTCTCTCTCTCTCTCTCCAGGGAGAATAAGATTATTGTCGCTTTTTATCTTTAAAAAAGAGTTTCATCTGCTAAAAGCTACCATTTTCTGCTGACAAGTACCAGTTCTGGATGAAAACGAAATTGTCGATTTTTCTGCGGAATGGCCGAATGGTAGAGCGTTGGACTTGCAATGCTCGGGTCGTGAGTTCGAATCCTGGCTGGGGCCAAATATTTGTGCTGTTTTTTTCATCGTTTGCCCCGTCTTTGATATCGCCCGTATGTGGTGGAAAAAGGACGTTAACCCCCCAAACACTCACCCACCCCCAAAAACTGCTACTTTGTCATATTTCGCCAATTATTTCTCTTTCTAGCTACCTCCGTCTCTTCGGATATCTTCAAGTCACGTTATTAGCCCCCGTGCAAAGAGGGTGTGGCGATGGGTGTTTGGGAGTTTAACGTCCTTTTCCACCACGTATGGGTGATATCAAAGACGGGGCAACGAGAAAAAGGCCAGCACAAATATTTGGCCCAAGCCCGGGATACGAACTCACCACCCGAGCATTGAAAGTCCAACGCTCTACCATTCGGCTATTACGGCTCCCACCCATGTAAAGAAAGTAAATCAAATCAGGTGTCTGACGTTCAGATGAATCAGCAAGATGTGTCACGAAGCACCATAACGTGTATGATAGATAACCGCTGCGAGTGTCAGCAGTATGCTACACCTGTGTTACCACTAAATCCTGAAAAAAAGACTTTGTCATTCCTGTGAAGAATAGCACGGACGCGCAACAGAAGTTGCCTATGGTGCATAATTTCATTGGCTGAGTCGAACCACTGCAACGATCACAGCTGGATTTAACACTGTGAGAATTGCTTGTCCTAGGCTAGATCGCTTAAACTGAATGGACCTTTGCAGTTTAGTTCATGTGTGACCGGATGGTTAGAAACATTGGAAAAATGACCTTCGGTCGTCGCTTGATCTGGTTTTTCGTGATGTGCCATGCTGTTGGGAAGGCCGTTTCGTGTAAGTGAAAACTTAGTGGTTTGAGTAATATTTGTACACATTAATTCCACATTCGACACTTCGCATTCCATAAGTTAAGTCGAAAACACTAGGTCAGCGAGCATTGCTCTACCACGGTCCAGTCATTTGGAACAGCCTGCCTTCCCGCGTACGCCATTTTGAGTCAGCGGACTCTTTTAAAAGCGCTTTGAAATCCCAATTTTTTCCAGCTGTATTATATGGACTAAATTGACTTTGGTGACATTGCGTCACGAAGAATAGTGCGTGTCATTATAAACCTGTCGACAACTGTTTTTCGTGTCCAGTGAACTCCAAACGACAAGCAAATGCCCCCCCCCCCCCACAACAGTTGTGGCGAGGGGTGCACTGTTACGATACCTAGCTCACCGGGTATTTGCAGGAACCAGTCTGCCAGTTTGCAGATAACGACAAACGAAAGAGAATGATTTTTTTTTTTACGCGAATGCATACAGGACTCGAAAATAGCGACAGTTTATATCTGACTTAAAGAACATCAGCAGAAGCAGCAGTAGTAGTAAGCAGTTGATGACATTTTGTTCTGAATTTTGCAATTTATTATCATATTGTCACCTTCCGATGCCAGCTGATGGAGTGGTGAGGCTGACTGACGCAAAAGGCACTATTACGTCACCAAACTACCCGAAAAACTACCCGAACGATTACCTGGCTATCTACGTCATCAACCCTCCAGGCGCGCTGAGTGTGTGTCTAAAGTTCGACGATTTCCGACTCTAGTAAGTTCAGAAAATAACCGTTAGAAATATTTGGAAATCTACCAAATTAGTTACAGGCAAATTTAGAAATGTGTGTGGTATCAAAAACTTCCCGAATGTTAATGAACAGTGATTACTCAGCTAAACATTAAATAATTCTTTAAAGGTGGGATGAGTGTCTGCCAGAAGAAACTTCCTGGTGATAAAAATACAAAACAGAAAACAAACACAACAAACAAAAACAACAATAACAACTTTTAGCATACAACAGCCAGTATGAACAAGTAGACTGTACAACTTGGTTTTCTTTGATATACGGTTATATTTCTTTGATGTCACACAAAGAACAGGCGACAGGGACAATGTATATACATATGTGCAGTGTGTGTGTGTGTGTGTGTGTGTGTGTGTGTGTGTGTGTGTGTGTGTGTGTGCTATGTGTGTATATATGTAAGTGCATACATGCTCATGACTTTACATTTCTTCGAGCAAGTTCTGTGAATCCACATGGTAAATCTTCATAGATATTTGTTAAATTTGGAATACACTCATGTATAACTATACAGTGTATGGATACATGTGACTCCATCTATACTTGTTGAAAATGCGAAAAAGAGAATAATTTTTTTAAAAATAACAATAAGAACAAACCATAAAGCACAGCAAACCAGCAAACAAACCACCCAGTAAACTGGTTCCTGCATCCCAGATTCTTCAAACAAACAAACATTCTAAGCATCACACAATTCGAATAACTCGAAAGAGCTCGAGCCGCGACCACCTCCCGCCCGTTAATTGATTCGACTGGTAAAAAAGAACACGCCACTATACACCAGCTGGAGCCACTTCAAGCCACTATTACCCAAGTCGTGGGCCTTTCGCGCTAGGCTCGAGATTGCATAATAGCAGCCTGAACTGGCGTGTAGTGATCTGAAAATTTCAGATAAATTGTGATTATTGCATGGGCTTTGGCGAGGTAAAATGATTTTTGCAACATGGTTTCAGTTCGCCTGACTTTTACTTCACGGACCGTGTTACCCTGTACGATGGATGTCAGATCGGCAATGACAGTACGCTACTTGGACGGTAAGCTCCTGTGTGTAAGATCTCTCTCTAGCTCGAGGTAAATTCATGACCCAAGCATTGATAGTACAATGTTCTATCTAGGTTTTTCTCCCCAATATGACAGCATAATCATTATTAATTTTTAAAAGGGTGGGTGTTTGGGAGTTTAACGTCCGTTTCCACCACGTATGGGTGATATCAAAGATGGGGCAACGAAAAAAAAAAAAAAAAAAAAAAGGCCAGCACAAATATTTGACCCACGCCGGGATACCAGCTCAAAACCCGAGCATTGAAAGTCCAACATAAGATATAATAATTACGTACAATGATGTATTGTTTATCTGCAATGAATACATAAGTTTGATATTATACAACACTTAAGGGAACGAATAGGAAACGGAAGCTGAAAAGGAGGTGCTAGATTCAAATTCAAATGACTTGATTAATCTTAGAATGGAAGTTATAGTCCACCATAAAAATAATAAGACATAATAATAACAAATAGAACTTGCACTAACAGAAGTCTCAGTCACGCACACAAGTAAACCTTGCACACAAGTGCACATGGACACACACATCCGTATAAGTCCAAAGCACTCACGCTCTTAAAATATAGAACCACTCACAAACACTCGCACACTCATAAATAAAACTTACTCACACACACACACACACACACACACACACACACACACACACACACACACACACACACACACACACACACAAATAAATGTCTCGTGTACTCACATACCTGGAAAAACAAACAAACAAAATATATTAAAAAAACCTCACATACCAGCACATAAGTCTCAAAACAAACTCACACATACACACACACGCTAGGGAGCGATACAGCGAAAACATCCCCTACTGATGTAGCGATCACTCTTACCATACAGGCACAGTTCTGTCCCTTGCAGCCTCCACTTACATAATTATTTGTTCCCTTTGAGTTTGTTCCCTTTTTTTCTCTGCCGCGATCAGTACTTGTTAACTTTTTATCTGACATAACATTTTTTCAGACATCAATGATGATATATATTCCGATATGACTATATCTATGTAATGTGGTGTCTTCTTTTTTCAGACGTGATGTCTACAGTAGTACATAATAATTATTACATGTTATAACAAAAAACTCGATGTTCTTCAAATAATCACAAGGGGAGCCGGGGTGGCCGAATGGTAGAGCGTTGGACTTTCAATGCTCGGGTCGTGAGTTCGAATCCCGGCTGGGGCCAAATATTTGTGCTGGCTTTTTTTTTATCGTTGCGCCGTCTTTGATATCACCCGTAAGTGGTGGAAAAGGACGTTAAACTCACACACACACACACACACACACACACACACTTAAATAATCATTAAGTTTACATCTAATGATATACCTTTTTGTGAAATCGGTACACATTTTTGTATTTTCAGATACAATGAGTACAACAACCCTGGAACGGTCTGCTCCTCCACCAACATGATGACTGTAGTATTCAGGACAAGCTATTCACAGACTGACGCGGGATTCAGCGCTTGTTGGACTGCTGAAGGCAGTAAGGACTCACTCGATAGAGACTGTTCACGACTAATCGGATGGGGGGGGGGGGGATAAGGAATAGCCGAATAGTAGAGCGTTCGGCTTTCAATGCTACGGTGGTGAGTTCGAATATCAACTGGGGCCAAATATTAGTGCTGGCCTTCTACTCGTTGCCCCGTCTTTGACATCACACGTACGTGGTGGGAAAGGTCGTTCACTCCCAAACATCCACTCACTTACAACTGATCGTTAGAAGGATAAGACCGAAATAAAGTTAGTTATTTAGAGCTTTACGCCGCGCAAGTATCAAGGACTATTTCGCGGTTAAGGAACGTCTTTCTCCGCCAGGTCATAACAAGACGCAAATATCTGTAATGTATAATATAACTAGAGGAGCAAAGCCTCCTTGGCTCACTTGTGAGATAGGTCAAGGTCATTCAAAAGAGTATGTTTGTAAAGTTCTTATCACTAGCTATCCTGGGGACAGAAAAATCGAAAAACATTAGTATGCCAGTATGGGTTTTGTCAATGTCTATCATCAAGCAAAGTTTGATGCCTCTGGTACCCCTACATTCTGAAAAATGGCAATTTTAAAAAATTTCCAATGAGACAGCTTTGATGACCTTGACCTTCAGCCAAGGTCATTCAAAATGGTATGTCTTGAAAGGTCTTGCTGCTGTTTATCAGCAAGCCAGATTTAGTGATTCTGCTGTTTATTGTTTCTGAGAAAATGCCAATGTTAAGGTTTTGGAAGGTTTTCTGAGAAACAGCTTGCATGGCCTTGACCTTGATTCAAAGTAAATGAATACAGGTTTGTCAGTAAAGGTGTTGTCAATATCTATCATCTTGCAAAGTTTGATGTCCCTGGCTTTTCTAAATTCTGAGAAAATGCCAATGTAAAAATTTCAAAACAGACAGCTTTAGTGACCTTGACCTTGGGTCAAGATCAATCATTATGGTACGTTTTGAAAGGTCTTATGGCTGTCTATAAGCGTACCACGTTTGGTGCCTCTGCTGGTCATTGTTTCTGAGAAAATGCCAATGTTAAGGTTTTGGAAGGTTTTCCGTAAAACAGCTTGCATGGCCTTGACCTTGATTCAAAGTCACTGAATACAGGTATATCAGTAAAGGTGTTGTCGATGTCTATCATCATGCAAAGTTTGATGTCTCTTGCTTTTCTAGACTCTGAGAAAATGCCAATGTAAAATTTCCAAACAGACAGCTTTAGTGACCTTGACCTTGGGTCAAGATCAATCATTATGGTATGTTTTGAAAGGTCCTATGGCTGTCTATCAGCGTACCACGTTTGGTGCCTCTGCTGTTCATTGTTTCTGAGAAAATGCCAATGTTAAGGTTTTGGAAGGTTTTCCACAAAACAGCTTGCATGGCCTTGACCTTGACTCAAAGTCACTGACTACAGGTATGTCAGTAAAGGTGTTGTCAATGTCTATCAATATGCAATGTTTGATGTCTCTGGCTTTTCTAGACTCTGAGAAAATGCCAATGTAAAGTTTCCAAACAGACAGCTTTAGTGACCTTGACCTTGTGTCAAGGTCAATCACTATGATATGCTTTGAAAGGTCCTATGGCTGTCTATCAGCTTGCCAAGTTTGGTGCCTCTGCTGCACATTGTTTCTGAGAAAATGCCAGTGTTAAGGTTTACTGCGGACACAGACACACACACACAGACACACAGACAGACGAGGGAGGGTTATTACATAGACTCACTTTGTTACACAAGTGAGCCAAAAATCTATCTAGTTTAAATGAGAAACAAGTTTCAAGACTTTGTAAAAACTGCCAAGACCAAAATAAAGAAATCGAGGTGGTGTAGGAGACAGCCATCATTACATCCGTCCACACACACACACGCACACACACACACACACACACACACACACACACACACACACACACACACACACACACACACACGTCTCACAACTCACGCCAGAAAGAACGCAGCAGCATAGTGTCACATAAGGTGTGTACGTCGTGACGTCATCGTGTGCGTGAAAGTATGTATTGTCTGAGAAACGTCACCGTCTTGTTTTCTATCACTGAAACGCAGCGAAATCTGCCCCATCCTATAAAGTTGTTTCTCTATAGAGAATTGACTGAATCGGTCTAGAAGCGATCTGAGTGGAAACCCTTATTTCATAGCTCCCACTTTGTTTGTCACTGAAGTGGTGATTTCATGTTGACCTTGTGATCGTTTCTGTATCTTTGCAGCCTCTGATGCTGAAGAAGCCGGGGTGGAACTCTATCAACCCTGGCTGTTTTTGTCCCTTGTCATTCCCTGGAGGATCCGCCTTTTGAGGGGTTCGTAAAACAAAAACAAACAAACAAACAAAAACCCCAACAACAAACCCACAACTCTTTCCACACTAAGGACGTATCCGGTCTCACCCCGCACAACGCCCGAACGGTTTGAAATTCGCGGTGCATTGTTGAAATTTCAACGTTCAAACTAAAATATCTTTGTTGTTAGTCATGTTAAAAAAAAAAAAAAATCACGATCCGCATATGCGGCTGTTCGTCTGAAACCCATGTACGCAGTTGGGCCGTACATGCGGCCGTTCATCAGGAAAGAGTTAATTTTGTTGTATTCTACACGCTTATGCGGTTATTTTAGAACGATATCCGGTACCAGTTTATCTGTTTCAGACATAACTAAGAGAGCCAATTGCGCTTTGGACCCAGCATCACCACAACAGGACAAGTGCTCTCCCGTAGACCAGTGTAAGTAGGTCACTATAGTTATGACCTTGTAACTATGTTGACCGGTTTTATCGAGCAACGAAAGAATTGCGGAATGTAATTTGTTTGGGTGTAAAAACAAAAATGCAATTAGTCCTTGAATGACATTGAAGAAGTCAAGTGTGCTACTTGCTATACAGCATGTGAGTGACTTCTCTTTCTGTCACTTTTGACTATCAATAACCGTCCCCGTGCGTCCAGGGTGCAAAGCCACCCACACTTTTTACGAAAGAATTTCGAGGATAGAGTCGGATAAACATAAGTGCAACCAAAAAGCGAACATAGAAAATCGAAAGAAACGAACAGAAAATTAATTTAATATCAACAGATATCTGTGTGACCAAATGAGTGTGTCCGTAGATTGAACACGCGCGTGCTACTGAAGTGGCGGCCTGCTACGATGACGAAATCAGTCTGACAAAAGGTTCGTTTAGGAGTTTAGCGTCGGGAGGGGGGGGGCAGGGGGGGGGGGAAGGGGGGGGGGCAGGGGGGGGAGGGGGGGCAGGGGGGGGGGGGGGGGGAGGGGATGTTTTGTCTGATGTCCAGCAAACAAGTCTTTTGAATCTTTTCGTAATATCAAATGAAATTGCAGGCTCCCCGGTGATCTTGTCAGGTGAAAGCGGCACGTTCACTTCAAGTAACTATCCTTTTGGTTACCCCAAGTATGCCACAGAGGTCTACGTCATTTGTGTCCCTAACTACTGCCAGGGGATACAACTCGAGTTCACTGACTTCGTCGTAGAAGAGTAGGTATTTTCGGATCATCGAAGATAAACGTCATATCCACTGGCCGAATTTTGCTATTAAAATTTCAACAGGAAGCCTGACGTTCAAGCTTTCGTTTTGATTAAATGCCAGATTTTATCAGCCTGAAGGCCATTTTTTTTTTCAAATACCATTTCCGTCCAAACAACAGTTCTGATTTCAAAATGTCTTGATTTCGTAGTTTTGAACTTGTCACTGGTCGAAAAACAAACGAAAAAACAACAACCCCCCCCCAAAAAAAAAACAAAAACAAAAAAAAACCAAACAAAACAAACAAACAAAGGAAAAACCCAAAACAAACAAGAAACAAACAAACCAAATCAAACAAACAAACGAACAGAAACCACACAGTTTTCACATGGCTCTTTGTTTAAGTGACAAATTTTATCTTTGCTGTGTTACAGTGCCATCTATGACGGGGTGAGAGTTTACGCTGGAACCATAAGAGATTCTCTGTTTGGCGTGTAAGTACATGACACCTCATGCACAAGTAACATGTAACGGTCACATTCGTACATGTTAGAAGGCTCGTAATCTTTTAGTTTTCTGTTGTACTTCTAAGAGCAACAATCATGTTCTACGAACCTCTGTCCTGTATAACTGGATACTGGTCTAGATTGGATGGGATTGCATTTGCAGGCTTGGAAAGGAAAATAGTGTACCGGTGTAATAAGCCTGATGTACTCGTTTGACTCCGGGGCATTTCTAGCGTAAATCTGCATTGGCCAGGGGCATTTCTCGCTGGGGAATAAGACCCACGTGTTACACCGGCATCTTATCCTTGAAGTGAACGATGGCTTTTTTATATTTTTTTTAAGTGAAATAATTATACACAATCATGTTGGGTCAGCATTCAGCAAGCATACACGGTGAGAGATGACGTCAGTGTTTTACCCTGACGTTCGAATGACGTAGTTTGCTGGAACAAAGGCGGTGCTTATTGTCTGGCATATTTTTGAAGCATTCTACCTATAGTGACGAAAATTGCAGAGGATGAAGCGCTGCATACCATTTGGCACCATAAGATCGACTGCTTCAATGATAATAATAATAATAACGAAAACAAAACAAAAACAAACAAACAAACAAAAAAATAAGAAGAGGCTGTGTGTGTTTGGGAGTTTAAGGTCGTATTCCACTGCGTAGGGGCGATATCAAAGACGGGGAGCGGGAAAAAATGCTGGCACAAAATATCTGGCCCCAACAGTGATACGAACTCACGACACGAGCATTGAAAGTCCAACGCTCTACCATTCGGCTATCCCGCCTCCCCACGAAAATAAGAAGAAGACAAAACAGAGGAAATCAGATTGATCACCAAGTCGTGGTTGATACTTAATCGTATGACGCTAAGCTCAGTGGGTTGTTAAGTGAATGAGAGACTCGTCGGTATCACAGAAGACCTCGTATTTTAACCGCTACCTAAAAGTCCATAAGTTGTCAAATTGAACGGCCCATATAGTGTTAACAGTGCTAAACGGGTTCCTTTTTTCTTAGCATGAGCAACAAATGGTAGACTTTCCAGTGCCTGATTTCATACAGTGTTTCTCTGCAGGTATTCGGGTGTCACCTACCCACCTTTGATACACACTACCAGCACGCAGATAACGGTCACTCTAACCAGTGACGGATTCGGAACACACCGAGGCTTTAATGCTACGTACACGGGTCTTCACTGTCAGGTTAGTTCATCGAAGATAGGACACATGGAGTGTGTGATGGAATCCCACAAAAGAAGGACAAAGTCGCTCAGCTACTTTTGAGACCCGCCCCGATCAAAACAACAACAACAAAAATACCCAAAGAAACACAAAACACAGAACAAAACAAGCAAACAAACAGAACAACATCTAGCAACAACAACCAAAAAACAAAACCAAAACAAAACGAACAACAAAAAACAAACGAACAAAAAAAAAAAAAAAAACCGAACACAAAACAATACTTAAAAACCCACAAAAAACGAAACATAAACAAACAAACAAACAAACAAACAACAACAACAATGATGGGAAGCCAATTTTCGCGACTTCGAAATTTTGAATTTTCGGATCAGTCCCTGAACAACTAATACAACTTCTGTGAAAGTTTCAAGGGTGGGGGTGGGGGATGGTGAGTGTTTGGGAGTTTAACGTCCCTTTCCACCAGATTAGGGTGATATCAAAGACGGGGCAACGAAAAAAAGGCCAGCACAAATATTTGGCCCCAGCCGGGATTCGAACTCACGACCCGAGCATTGTGAAAGTTTCAAGGCTGAATGTAGCTTATAACCCTCTTAAATGTGAGCATATGACACAACCAGGCCGTACCAGCATGATTCCTTTGTCACACGTTACCAACCATATTCTCAAAACGGCCACTTTTCAACAGCAAGTTTTCAACTGTCATACTAACATACACAAACATCACGCTAGAGAAATACATTACACACTAAAATAAAGCTTATGTTCTGCACTTTTCATTGATGCCAGTAATGTTCAGTTGGTATAAATTGCCCGTTAGGGGGGTGCAAATGCATACCGGCCAATTCCGTCGATATTTCGCATAAAGTGAATTCGTAGAACGAAGTCAGCGGCCACGTGACTTCACCTCGCCAGACCCCGGAGCACACTGGCATCGCCTCCCGCGTTGCGGGGATACAGTCGCCCCCGATGGTGGACGACTGTTTATGCCGAAATATCGACGGAATTGACTGGTATACATTTGCGCCCCACTAACGGGCGAACTATACCAACTGAGCGCCAGGAACTCCATATTTGCCCCTTTAATCCTTTGTTATGGGAGCTTATCATATATAATAACAATAATAATAATGGGTATTTCAGGGACGCCCTCCCTCCCGCAGGAGCTCAGGGCGCCTTACAGTCAACACGCACTCACTCACACAGAAACGGAAACACACGCAAACATTCCTTCACACATACAGTTAACTACAAACACATAATGTGCAGCATCATACACGGTCTCCGCTGCCCCCGGCACACACACACACACACACACACACACACACACACACACACACACACACACACACACACACACACACGCGCGCGACCAGCAAGATGATGATGTGGCGACAGCTATTGGTTAAGGGCAGTGAAGAGATGGGTTTTCAGATTTGCTTGAAGGATGGTTTTGTGTCTGCATATCTGATTGATGCTGGAAGATCAATTCCAGCAAGTCGGACCCTGGTATGAAAAACTACGCTGACCAAAGGTCTTTGTTCTGACTTGAGGGATACGGGGTTTCCGAGTGTCGGCAGCAGAACGAAGTAGTCTCGAAGGAGTGTAAAGCTGAAGCAAGGAAGATAGATATGGAGGACAGGAAGAGGTAACACAGTTGTACGTAAGGGATGAAATCTTATATTGGATTCTAGAGGATACAGGCAACCAGTGCAGAGTTCGGAGAAGGGGGTGTGACGTGGGTCTGATTTCTTCGCTTTAAGAACTAAGCGGGCCGGCAGCATTCCTGAACCTTTTGAAGTCTGTTTAGGGAGGAACTGAGGGCAGCCAGCCAGGAGGGCATTGCAATAATCCAGCTTGGATAGGACGAAGGCACAAACAAGATTATCATATATCATCGTGTATGCATTATTTACTGGACACGCACATTATACTGACCAGTGTAAAGGCCTTGACAGAAGCAAGTCTCCTGGGGAGTAACATTAAGAATAACTAATCATGCGCATAATATACACTTTCCGAAACGTGCCTGTTTCGCGAATACGCCTGTAAAAATAAGTATTGTTAAACAAGATGGCCACCAGCCCAGTATGTTTCCATTCAGTGACCTGCTGTCGTCACAGTCATGGTCGTTGTTCATGTATGCTGCTCGCTTGCACGTGTACGCAAGCTCTCTGACATCAAAAATGCTGACAAAAAGAAAGTACTGGAAACACTTTCCGTGCCTCTTTGCGCTCGCAAAACTCCAAACACATGAGGTCGTGTTAGTTCGCCTAGCTGGTTGACGTCACTAACTTTTTGACGTATGCGAGGTTCTACATGAGTGAATGAATTCTTGTAACAAAGTCGTTCTCCAGCACTTTCATGAGGTACGGTTTACGTCAAACGTGTAAGAGCGACTACCTCCAAAATTCACTCCGTTTAGAGTCCGTATTCATGCTATCTTTTTTTTTTTAATGGAGTGATTTTGATAAATATCACGCGTTTAAATGCCAGAAAGCCAACTTTTCCGAAAAGGGCGATAACTTGCAAATCATGTGTGCAATCGTACCTGGATCGGGCCCTCTATTCAAAGATCTTGATTCATTAAGAAAACCCTAATTTGAAATAGATCGGTTGTGTATTTTCGGAGACACAGGCATCTGAACTGGGTTTACCTGCGATGTAAATTGATGTACGATTTACATGAAAAACTATAAGAGCGACTACCTCCAAAATATGACTGTTCAGAATAAGTATTCAAGCTATCTACCCCCCCCCCCCCAAAAAAAAAAAAACAAAAAAAACAACAACAACAAAAAACAAACAAAAAAAACAAAAAAAAAAACTGAGTGATTTAAATAAATATTACGTCTGTAAACGCGAGACAACCAACTTTTCTCAAAAGGGCGATAACTCCCAAATCACATTACAACTAGGTCGGTCGCTCTATCTAAGGATCTTGATATATTTGGAGGGCCCAAATTTGAAGCCAGTCGGCTAAGTATTTTCGGAGATACACGCCCGGACACAATAACGCACGCACGCACACACACACACACACACACACACACACACACACACACACACACACACACACGGACGGCACTCACTGAGGCGGAGAAGTGCGTTCGCTGCACCATACACGTCAGCATCGATAACGCACCGTTTGCTTACGTCATTGTCAGAGTTACACTTGCAAAATCGTCTCTGCAGGAGACCAGCAGTGACGTGCGTTTGTAAAACAGAGGCTTGCCTATGAACGTGAAAAATTTAGCCCGTCCATTAATATGGAAACATTTTTTTTTTAAAAAGCAGAACACAGAACATAAGCGTTTTAATGTTTTGGAGATGATACCGGGCAACAGCTGTAGGCTGAGGGTTGTTTCTCATTTATGTTATTCATCACAGATTCATGAAAGTGAGCTTGGTGACGATGGTGCTGACAGTGATACTGGCACTGGAGAAGACACGGAGGAAGGTGAGGGTGCGGATAGCGACGCAGGTGTGAAAGAAGGCGAAGGTGCGGAGGGAGGCGAGGATGGAGATAGCGGCGCAGATGACGGAGAAGCTTATTATTATTATTTTTATGAATATCATGACAACGGTGTGTATAGTGACGCAGGTGTGGAGGCAAGCGAAAGTGGGGATAGCGACGCAGGTGCGGAGGAGGGCGAAGGTGGAGATAGCAACGCAGGTGCGGAGGAGGGCGAAGGTGGGGATAACGATGAAGGTGTGGAGCAAGGCGAAGGTGAGGATTGCGATGAAGAAGCGGATGGAGGCGAAGGTGGGGATATCGACGCAGGTGCGGAGGAAGGTGAGGGTGCGGATAGCGCCGCAGGTGTGAAAGAAGGCGAAGATGCGGAGGAGGGCGAAGGTGGGGATAGCAACGCAGGTGCGGAGGAGGGCGAAGGTGGGGATAGCGACGTAGGTGTGGAGGGGGGCGAAGGTGGTATTAGCGATGCAGGTGCGGAGGAGGACGAAGGTGGGGATAGCGAAGCAGGTGTGGCGGAAGCCGTGGGTGAGGATAGCGACGCAGGTGTGGAGGCAGGCGAAGGTGGGGATTGCGACGAAGGAGCGGAGGGAGGCGAAGGTGGGGATAGCGACGCAGGTGCCGAGGAAGGCCTAGGTGGGGATAGCGACGCAGGTGCGGAGGAGGGCGAAGGTGGGGATAGCAACGCAGGTGCGGAGGAGGGCGAAGGTGGGGATAGCGACGTAGGTGTGGAGGAGGGCGAAGGTGGGGATAGCAACGCAGGTGCGGAGGAGGGCGAAGGTGAGGATAGCGACGCATGTGTGGAGGAAACCGTGGGTGAGGATAGCGACGCAGGTGTGGAGGGAGGCGAAGGTGGGGATAGCGACACAGGTGCGGAGGAAAGTGAGGGTGGGGATAGCTACGCAGGTGCGAAAGAAGGCGAAGGTGCGGAGGGAGGCGAGGATCAGGACAGCGACGGAGATGACGGAGATGCTTATTATTATTTTTATGAATATTATGACAACGGTGGGGATAGCGACGCAGGTGTCGGGGAAAACGCGGGTGAGGATAACGACACAGGTGTGAAGGGAGGCGAAGGTGGGGATTGCGACGAAGTTGTGGAGGGAGGCGAAGCTGGGGATAGCGACGCAGGTGTGGACGAAAACGCGGGTGAGGACAGCGACGCAGGTGTGGAGGGAGGCGAAGATGGGGATTGCGACGAAGTTGTGGAGGGAGGCGAAGCTGGGGATAGCGACGCAGGTGTGGGCGAAAACGCGGGTGAGGACAGCGACGCAGGTGTGGAGGGAGGCGAAGATGGGGATTGCGACGAAGTTGTGGAGGGAGGCGAAGCTGGGGATAGCGACGCAGGTGTGGGCGAAAACGCGGGTGAGGACAGCGACGCAGGTGTGGAGGGAGGCGAAGATGGGGATTGCGACGAAGTTGTGGAGGGAGGCGAAGCTGGGATAGCGACGCAGGTGTGGGCGAAAACGCGGGTGAGGACAGCGACGCAGGTGCGGAGGGAGGCGAAGGTGAGGATAGCGACGCAGGTGCGGAGGGAGGTGAGGATGGGGATAGCGACGCAGGCGTGAAAGAAGGCGAAGGTGCGGATAGCAGCGCAGCTGCAGAGGATGGCGAGGATGCGGGTAGCGACGCAGATGACGGAGATGGGGACAGTGATGCAGGTGTGGGGAAAACGCGAATGAGGATATCAACACAAATGTGGAGGGAGGCAAAGGTGGGGATAGCGACGCAGGTGCGGAGGAGAGCGATGGTTGGGATAGCGACGAATGTGCGGAAGAGGCAGATGGTGGGGAAAATGATACAGGTGCGGAGGGAGGCGAAAATGGAGATAGCAACGCAGGTGCTGAGGAGGGCGAAGGTGGGGATAGCAACGCAGATGACGTGTATACTTATTATAATTTTTATGAAGATTTTGACGACGGAGGGGATAGCGACGCAGGTGCGGAGGAGGGAGAAGATGGGGATAGCGTTGCAGGTGCGGAGGAGGGTGAAGGTGGGGATAGCGTTGCAGGTGCGGAGGAGGGTGAAGGTGGGGAAAGTGACGTAGGTGTGGGTGAAAACGCAGGTGAGGATAGCGAAGCAGATGTCGAGGGAGGCGAAGGTGGGGATAGCGACGCAGGTGCGGAGGAGGTTGATGGTGGGGATAGCGACGCAGGTGTGGAGGAGGTTGATGGTGGGGATAGCGTGGCAGGTGCGGAGGGAGGCGAAGATGGGGATAGCGACGCAGGTGCGGAGGAGGGCGATGGTTGGGATAGCGACGAATGTGCGGAGGAGGCAGATGGTGGGGAAAATGATACAGGTGCGGAGGAGGGCGAAAATGGAGATAGCAACGCAGGTACTGAGGAGGGCGAAGGTGGGGATAGCGACGCAGGTGTGGGGGAGGGTGATGGTGGGGATAGCGTGGCAGGTGCGGAGGGAGGCGAAGATGGGGATAGCGACGCAGGTGCGGATGAGGGTAAAGGTGGGGATAGCGACGCAGAAAACGTATATCATTTTTATGATGATTTTGACGACGGAGGGTATAGTGACGCAGGTGCGGAGGCAGTCGGAAGTGGGGATAGTGACGCAGGTGCGGAGGAGGGCAAAGGTGGGGATAGTCAGGCAGTCGCGGAGGGAGGCGAACGTGAGGATAGCGACGGAGGTGCAGAGGCAGGCGAGGATGGAGATAGCAACACAGGTACGGAGGAGAGCGAAGACGGGGATAACGACGCAGGTGCGGAGGAAGGAGAAGATGGGAATAGTGACGCAGGTGTGGGCGAAAACGCGGGTGAGGATAGCGGCGGAAATGTGGAGGGACACGAAGGTGGTGATAGCGACGCAGGTGCGGAGACAGACGAGATTGGGGATAGCGACAGAGGTGAGGAGGACGGGGAAGGCGGGGATAACGACGCAGGTGCGGAGGAAGGCGAAGATGGAGATAGTGACGCAGATGTGGGCAAAAACGCGGGTGAGGATAGCGTCGGAAACGTAGATGGGGACGAAGGTTGGGATAGCGACGAAGGTGCGGAGGAGGGAGATGGTGGGGTAAACGATACAGGTGCGGGGGGAGGCGAAAATGGAGATAGCAACGCAGGTGCTGAGGAGGGTGAAGGTGGGGATATAAACGCAGGTGTGGGGGAAAACGCGAGTGAGGATATAGACGCAAATGTGGAGGGAGGCGAAGGTTTGGATAGCGAGTCAGGTGAGCAGGGAGGCGAAGATGGGGATAGCGACACAGGTGCGGAGGAGAGCGAAGACGGGGATAACAACGCAGGTGCGGAGGAAGGTGCAGATGGGGATAGTGACGCAGGTGTGGACGAAAACGCGGGTGGGGATATCGACGGAAATGTGGAGGGAGAGGAAGGTGGGGATAGCGACGCAGGTGTGGAGGCAGGCGAAGATGGGGATAGCGACACAGGTGCGGAGGGGGGTGAAGGCGGGGATAACGACGCAGGTGCGGAGGAAGGTGTAGATGGGGATAGTGACGCAGGTGTGGGCGAAAACGCGGGTGAGGATAGCGACACAACTGTGGAGGGAGGCGAAGGTGGGGATAGCGAAGCAGGTGCGGAAAAGGGCGAAGGTTGGGATAGCGCCGAAGGTGCGGAGGAGGGAGATAGTGGGGAAAACGATGCAGGTGCGGAGGGAGGCGAAAATGACACCGATGATTTTGACACCGGTGGGGGTACTGACGCAGGTGCGGAGGATGACCAAAGTGGGGATAGCAACACAGATGCTGATGGCAGCGAAGGTGGGGATAGCGACGCAGGTTCGGGCGAAAACGCGGGTGAGGACAGCGACACAAGTGCAGAGGAAGGCGAAGGTGGGGATAGTGACGAAGGTGCTGAGGGAAGCGAGGGTGGGGATAGCGACACAGGTGCGGAGGAGGGTGAAGGCGGGGATAACGATGCAGGTGTGGGCGAAAACGCGGGTGAGGATAGCGACGGAAATGTGGAGGGAGAGGAAGGTGGGGATAGCGACGCAGGTGCGGAGGCAGGCGAAGGTGGGGCTAGCGACACAGGTGCGGAGGAAGTTGAAGGCGTCGATAACGACGCAGGTGCGGAGGAAGGTGTAGATGGGGATAGTGACGCAGGTGTGGGCGAAAACGCGGGTGAGGATAGCGACGGAGATGTGGAGGGAGACGAAGGTGGGGATAGCGACACAGGTGCGGAAGAGGGCAAAGACGGGGATAAGGACGCAGGTGCGGAGGAAGGAGAAGATGGGCATAGTGACGCAGCTGTGGGCGAAAACGCGGGTGAGGATAGCGACACAAATGTGGAGGGAAGCGAAGGTGGAGATAGCGACGCAGGTGCGGAAGAGGGCGAAGGTTGGGATAGCGCCGAAGGTGCGGAGGAGGGAGATAGTGGGGAAAACGATGGAGGTGCGGAGGGAGGCGAAAATGACACCGATGATTTTGACACCGGTGGGGGTACCGGCGCAGGTGCGGAGTATGACCAAGGTGGGGATGGCAACACAGATGCTGATGGCGGCGAAGGTGGGGATAGCGACGCAGGTTCGGGCGAAAACGCGGGTGAGGACAGCGACGCAAGTGCAGAGGGAGGCGAAAGTGGGAATAGTGACGCAGTTCCGGAGGAAGGCGAAGGTGGGGATAGCGACGCAAGTGCGAATGGAGGCGAAGGTGGGGATAGTGACAAAGGTTCGGGCGAAAACGCGGATGAGGACAGCGAAGCAAGTGCAGAGGAAGGCGAAGGTGGGGAAAGCGACTCAGTTGAGGAGGAAGGCGAAGCTGGGGATAGTGACGAAGTTGGTGAGGGAAGCGAGGGTGGGGATAGCGACGCAGGTGCGGAGGGAGGCGAAGGTGGGGATAGCGACGCAGATGACCTATATCATGTTTATGATGATTATGACGACGGTGGGGATAGCGACGGAGGTGTGGGGGAAAACGCGGGTGAGGAGAGCGACGCAGATGTCCAGGAAGGCGAAGGTGGGGATAGTGACAAAAGTGCGGATAACGGTCACTCTAACCAGTGACGGATTCGGAACACACCGAGGCTTTAATGCTACGTACACGGGTCTTCACTGTCAGGTTAGTTCATCGAAGATAGGACACATGGAGTGTGTGATGGAATCCCACAAAAGAAGGACAAAGTCGCTCAGCTACTTTTGAGACCCGCCCCGATCAAAACAACAACAACAAAAATACCCAAAGAAACACAAAACACAGAACAAAACAAGCAAACAAACAGAACAACATCTAGCAACAACAACCAAAAAACAAAACCAAAACAAAACGAACAACAAAAAACAAACGAACAAAAAAAAAAAAAAAAAACCGAACACAAAACAATACTTAAAAACCCACAAAAAACGAAACATAAACAAACAAACAAACAAACAAACAACAACAACAATGATGGGAAGCCAATTTTCGCGACTTCGAAATTTGAATTTTCGGATCAGTCCCTGAACAAACTAATACAACTTCTGTGAAAGTTTCAAGGGTGGGGGTGGGGGTGGGGGATGGTGAGTGTTTGGGAGTTTAACGTCCCTTTCCACCAGATTAGGGTGATATCAAAGACGGGGCAACGAAAAAAAGGCCAGCACAAATATTTGGCCCCAGCCGGGATTCGAACTCACGACCCGAGCATTGTGAAAGTTTCAAGGCTGAATGTAGCTTATAACCCTCTTAAATGTGAGCATATGACACAACCAGGCCGTACCAGCATGATTCCTTTGTCACACGTTACCAACCATATTCTCAAAACGGCCACTTTTCAACAGCAAGTTTTCAACTGTCATACTAACATACACAAACATCACGCTAGAGAAATACATTACACACTAAAATAAAGCTTATGTTCTGCACTTTTCATTGATGCCAGTAATGTTCAGTTGGTATAAATTGCCCGTTAGGGGGGTGCAAATGCATACCGGCCAATTCCGTCGATATTTCGCATAAAGTGAATTCGTAGAACGAAGTCAGCGGCCACGTGACTTCACCTCGCCAGACCCCGGAGCACACTGGCATCGCCTCCCGCGTTGCGGGGATACAGTCGCCCCCGATGGTGGACGACTGTTTATGCCGAAATATCGACGGAATTGACTGGTATACATTTGCGCCCCACTAACGGGCGAACTATACCAACTGAGCGCCAGGAACTCCATATTTGCCCCTTTAATCCTTTGTTATGGGAGCTTATCATATATAATAACAATAATAATAATGGGTATTTCAGGGACGCCCTCCCTCCCGCAGGAGCTCAGGGCGCCTTACAGTCAACACGCACTCACTCACACAGAAACGGAAACACACGCAACATTCCTTCACACATACAGTTAACTACAAACACATAATGTGCAGCATCATACACGGTCTCCGCTGCCCCCGGCACACACACACACACACACACACACACACACACACACACACACACACACACACACACACACACACACGCGCGCGACCAGCAAGATGATGATGTGGCGACAGCTATTGGTTAAGGGCAGTGAAGAGATGGGTTTTCAGATTTTGCTTGAAGGATGGTTTTGTGTCTGCATATCTGATTGATGCTGGAAGATCATTCCAGCAAGTCGGACCCTGGTATGAAAAACTACGCTGACCAAAGGTCTTTGTTCTGACTTGAGGGATACGGGGTTTCCGAGTGTCGGCAGCAGAACGAAGTAGTCTCGAAGGAGTGTAAAGCTGAAGCAAGGAAGATAGATATGGAGGACAGGAAGAGGTAACACAGTTGTACGTAAGGGATGAAATCTTATATTGGATTCTAGAGGATACAGGCAACCAGTGCAGAGTTCGGAGAAGGGGTGTGACGTGGTCTGATTTCTTCGCTTTAAGAACTAAGCGGGCGGCAGCATTCTGAACCTTTTGAAGTCTGTTTAGGAGGAACTGAGGGCAGCCAGCCAGGAGGGCATTGCAATAATCCAGCTTGGATAGGACGAAGGCACAAACAAGATTATCATATATCATCGTGTATGCATTATTTACTGGACACGCACATTATACTGACCAGTGTAAAGGCCTTGACAGAAGCAAGTCTCCTGGGGAGTAACATTAAGAATAACTAATCATGCGCATAATATACACTTTCCGAAACGTGCCTGTTTCGCGAATACGCCTGTAAAAATAAGTATTGTTAAACAAGATGGCCACCAGCCCAGTATGTTTCCATTCAGTGACCTGCTGTCGTCACAGTCATGGTCGTTGTTCATGTATGCTGCTCGCTTGCACGTGTACGCAAGCTCTCTGACATCAAAAATGCTGACAAAAAGAAAGTACTGGAAACACTTTCCGTGCCTCTTTGCGCTCGCAAAACTCCAAACACATGAGGTCGTGTTAGTTCGCCTAGCTGGTTGACGTCACTAACTTTTTGACGTATGCGAGGTTCTACATGAGTGAATGAATTCTTGTAACAAAGTCGTTCTCCAGCACTTTCATGAGGTACGGTTTACGTCAAACGTGTAAGAGCGACTACCTCCAAAATTCACTCCGTTTAGAGTCCGTATTCATGCTATCTTTTTTTTTTTTAAATGGAGTGATTTTGATAAATATCACGCGTTTAAATGCCAGAAAGCCAACTTTTCCGAAAAGGGCGATAACTTGCAAATCATGTGTGCAATCGTACCTGGATCGGGCCCTTCAAAGATCTTGATTCATTAAGAAAACCCTAATTTGAAATCGATCGGTTTGTGTATTTTTCGGAGACACAGGCATCTGAACTGGGTTTACCTGCGATGTAAATTGATGTACGATTTACATGAAAAACTATAAGAGCGACTACCTCCAAAATATGACTGTTCAGAATAAGTATTCAAGCTATCTACCCCCCCCCCCCCCCCAAAAAACAAAAAACAAAAAAAACAACAACAACAAAAAACAAACAAAAAAAACCAAAAAAAAAAACTGAGTGATTTAATAAATATTACGTCTGTAAACGCGAGACAACCAACTTTTCTCAAAGGGCGATAACTCCCAATCACATTACACTAGGTCGGTCGCTCTATCTAAGGATCTTGATATATTTGGAGGGCCCAAATTTGAAGCCAGTCGGCTAAGTATTTTCGGAGATACACGCCCGGACACAATAACGCACGCACGCACACACACACACACACACACACACACACCACACACACACACACACACACGGATCGGCAACTCACTGAGGCGGAGAAGTGCGTTCGCTGCACCATACACGTCAGCATCGATAACGCACCGTTTGCTTACGTCATTGTCAGAGTTACACTTGCAAATCGTCTCTGCAGGAGACCAGCAGTGACGTGCGTTTGTAAAACAGAGGCTTGCTATGAACGTGAAAAATTTAGCCCGTCATTAATATGGAAACATTTTTTTTTAAAAAGCAAGAACACAGAACATAAGCGTTTTAATGTTTTGGAGATGATACCGGGCAACAGCTGTAGGCTGAGGGTTGTTTCTCATTTATGTTATTCATCACAGATTCATGAAAAGTGAGCTTGGTGACGATGGTGCTGACAGTGATACTGGCACTGGAGAAGACACGGAGGAAGGTGAGGGTGCGGATAGCGACGCAGGTGTGAAAGAAGGCGAAGGTGCGGAGGGAGGCGAGGATGGAGATAGCGACGCAGATGACGGAGAAGCTTATTATTATTATTTTAATGAATATCATGACAACGGTGTGTATAGTGACGCAGGTGTGGAGGCAGCGAAAGTGGGGATAGCGACGCAGGTGCGGGAGGAGGGCGAAGGTGGAGATAGCAACGCAGGTGCGGAGGAGGGCGAAGGTGGGGATAACGATGAAGGTGTGGAGCAAGGCGAAGGTGAGGATTGCGATGAAGAAGCGGATGGAGGCGAAGGTGGGGATATCGACGCAGGTGCGGAGGAAGGTGAGGGTGCGGATAGCGCCGCAGGTGTGAAAGAAGGCGAAGATGCGGAGGAGGGCGAAGGTGGGGATAGCAACGCAGGTGCGGAGGAGGGCGAAGGTGGGGATAGCGACGTAGGTGTGGAGGGGGGCGAAGGTGGTATTAGCGATGCAGGTGCGGAGGAGGACGAAGGTGGGGATAGCGAAGCAGGTGTGGCGGAAGCCGTGGGTGAGGATAGCGACGCAGGTGTGGAGGGAGGCGAAGGTGGGGATTGCGACGAAGGAGCGGAGGGAGGCGAAGGTGGGGATAGCGACGCAGGTGCCGAGGAAGGCGAAGGTGGGGATAGCGACGCAGGTGCGGAGGAGGGCGAAGGTGGGGATAGCAACGCAGGTGCGGAGGAGGGCGAAGGTGGGGATAGCGACGTAGGTGTGGAGGAGGGCGAAGGTGGGGATAGCAACGCAGGTGCGGAGGAGGGCGAAGGTGAGGATAGCGACGCATGTGTGGAGGAACCGTGGGTGAGGATAGCGACGCAGGTGTGGAGGGAGGCGAAGGTGGGGATAGCGACACAGGTGCGGAGGAAAGTGAGGGTGGGGATAGCTACGCAGGTGCGAAAGAAGGCGAAGGTGCGGAGGGAGGCGAGGATCAGGACAGCGACGGAGATGACGGAGATGCTTATTATTATTTTTATGAATATTATGACAACGGTGGGGATAGCGACGCAGGTGTCGGGGAAAACGCGGGTGAGGATAACGACACAGGTGTGAAGGGAGGCGAAGGTGGGGATTGCGACGAAGTTGTGGAGGGAGGCGAAGCTGGGGATAGCGACGCAGGTGTGGACGAAAACGCGGGTGAGGACAGCGACGCAGGTGTGGAGGGAGGCGAAGATGGGGATTGCGACGAAGTTGTGGAGGGAGGCGAAGCTGGGGATAGCGACGCAGGTGTGGGCGAAAACGCGGGTGAGGACAGCGACGCAGGTGTGGAGGGAGGCGAAGATGGGGATTGCGACGAAGTTGTGGAGGGAGGCGAAGCTGGGGATAGCGACGCAGGTGTGGGCGAAAACGCGGGTGAGGACAGCGACGCAGGTGTGGAGGGAGGCGAAGATGGGGATTGCGACGAAGTTGTGGAGGGAGGCGAAGCTGGGGATAGCGACGCAGGTGTGGGCGAAAACGCGGGTGAGGACAGCGACGCAGGTGCGGAGGGAGGCGAAGGTGAGGATAGCGACGCAGGTGCGGAGGGAGGTGAGGATGGGGATAGCGACGCAGGCGTGAAAGAAGGCGAAGGTGCGGATAGCAGCGCAGCTGCAGAGGATGGCGAGGATGCGGGTAGCGACGCAGATGACGGAGATGGGGACAGTGATGCAGGTGTGGGGGAAAACGCGAATGAGGATATCAACACAAATGTGGAGGGAGGCAAAGGTGGGGATAGCGACGCAGGTGCGGAGGATAGCGATGGTTGGGATAGCGACGAATGTGCGGAAGAGGCAGATGGTGGGGAAAATGATACAGGTGCGGAGGGAGGCGAAAATGGAGATAGCAACGCAGGTGCTGAGGAGGGCGAAGGTGGGGATAGCAACGCAGATGACGTGTATACTTATTATAATTTTTATGAAGATTTTGACGACGGAGGGGATAGCGACGCAGGTGCGGAGGAGGGAGAAGATGGGGATAGCGTTGCAGGTGCGGAGGAGGGTGAAGGTGGGGATAGCGTTGCAGGTGCGGAGGAGGGTGAAGGTGGGGAAAGTGACGTAGGTGTGGGTGAAAACGCAGGTGAGGATAGCGAAGCAGATGTCGAGGGAGGCGAAGGTGGGGATAGCGACGCAGGTGCGGAGGAGGTTGATGGTGGGGATAGCGACGCAGGTGTGGAGGAGGTTGATGGTGGGGATAGCGTGGCAGGTGCGGAGGGAGGGCGAAGATGGGGATAGCGACGCAGGTGCGGAGGAGGGCGATGGTTGGGATAGCGACGAATGTGCGGAGGAGGCAGATGGTGGGGAAAATGATACAGGTGCGGAGGAGGGCGAAAAATGGAGATAGCAACGCAGGTACTGAGGAGGGCGAAGGTGGGGATAGCGACGCAGGTGTGGGGGAGGGTGATGGTGGGGATAGCGTGGCAGGTGCGGAGGGAGGCGAAGATGGGGATAGCGACGCAGGTGCGGATGAGGGTAAAGGTGGGGATAGCGACGCAGAAAAACGTATATCATTTTTATGATGATTTTGACGACGGAGGGTATAGTGACGCAGGTGCGGAGGCAGTCGGAAGTGGGGATAGTGACGCAGGTGCGGAGGAGGGCAAAGGTGGGGATAGTCAGGCAGTCGCGGAGGGAGGCGAACGTGAGGATAGCGACGGAGGTGCAGAGGCAGGCGAGGATGGAGATAGCAACACAGGTACGGAGGGAGAGCGAAGACGGGGATAGCGACGCAGGTGCGGAGGAAGGCGAAGATGGGAATAGTGACGCAGGTGTGGGCGAAAACGCGGGTGAGGATAGCGGCGGAAATGTGGAGGGACACGAAGGTGGTGATAGCGACGCAGGTGCGGAGACAGACGAGATTGGGGATAGCGACAGAGGTGAGGAGGACGGGGAAGGCGGGGATAACGACGCAGGTGCGGAGGAAGGCGAAGATGGAGATAGTGACGCAGATGTGGGCAAAAAACGCGGGTGAGGATAGCGTCGGAAACGTAGATGGGGACGCAAGGTTGGGATAGCGACGAAGGTGCGGAGGAGGGAGATGGTGGGGTAAACGATACAGGTGCGGGGGGAGGCGAAATGGAGATAGCAACGCAGGTGCTGAGGAGGGTGAAGGTGGGGATATAAACGCAGGTGTGGGGGAAAACGCGAGTGAGGATATAGACGCAAATGTGGAGGGAGGCGAAGGTTGGATAGCGAGTCAGGTGAGCAGGGAGGCGAAGATGGGGATAGCGACACAGGTGCGGAGGAGAGCGAAGACGGGATAACAACGCAGGTGCGGAGGAAGGTGCAGATGGGGATAGTGACGCAGGTGTGGACGAAAACGCGGGTGGGGATATCGACGGAAATGTGGAGGGAGAGGAAGGTGGGGATAGCGACGCAGGTGTGGAGGCAGGGCGAAGATGGGGATAGCGACACAGGTGCGGAGGGGGGTGAAGGCGGGGATAACGACGCAGGTGCGGAGGAAGGTGTAGATGGGGATAGTGACGCAGGTGTGGGCGAAAACGCGGGTGAGGATAGCGACACAACTGTGGAGGGAGGCGAAGGTGGGGATAGCGAAGCAGGTGCGGAAAAGGGCGAAGGTTGGGATAGCGCCGAAGGTGCGGAGGAGGGAGATAGTGGGGAAAACGATTGCAGGTGCGGAGGGAGGGCGAAATGACACCGATGATTTTGACACCGGTGGGGGTACTGACGCAGGTGCGGAGGATGACCAAAGTGGGGATAGCAACACAGATGCTGATGGCAGCGAAGGTGGGGATAGCGACGCAGGTTCGGGCGAAAACGCGGGTGAGGACAGCGACACAAGTGCAGAGGAAGGCGAAGGTGGGGATAGTGACGAAGGTTGCTGAGGGAAGCGAGGGTGGGGATAGCGACACAGGTGCGGAGGAGGGTGAATGCGGGGATAACGATGCAGGTGTGGGCGAAAACGCGGGTGAGGATAGCGACGGAATGTGGAGGGAGAGGAAGGTGGGGATAGCGACGCAGGTGCGGAGGCAGGCGAAGGTGGGGCTAGCGACACAGGTGCGGAGGAAGTTGAAGGCGTCGATAACGACGCAGGTGCGGAGGAAGGTGTAGGTGGGGATAGTGACGCAGGTGTGGGGCGAAAACGCGGGTGAGGATAGCGACGGAGATGTGGAGGGAGACGAAGGTGGGATAGCGACACAGGTGCGGAAGAGGGCAAAGACGGGATAAGGACGCAGGTGCGGAGGAAGGAGAGAGGGCATAGTGACGCAGCTGTGGGCGAAAACGCGGGTGAGGATAGCGACACAAATGTAGGAGGAAGCGAAGGTGGAGATAGCGACGCAGGTGCGGAAGAGGGCGAAGGTTGGGATAGCGCCGAAGGTGCGGAGGAGGGAGATAGTGGGGAAAACGATGGAGGTGCGGAGGGAGGCGAAAATGACACCGATGATTTGACACCGGTGGGGGTACCGGCGCAGGTGCGGAGTATGACCAAGGTGGGGATGGCAACACAGATGCTGATGGCGGCGAAGGTGGGGATAGCGACGCAGGTCGGGCGAAAACGCGGGTGAGGACAGCGACGCAAGTGCAGAGGGAGGCGAAAGTGGGAATAGTGACGCAGTTCCGGAGGAAGGCGAAGGTGGGGATAGCGACGCAAGTGCGAATGGAGGCGAAGGTGGGGATAGTGTGACACAGGTTCGGCGAAAACGCGGATGAGGACAGCGAAGCAAGTGCAGAGGAAGGCGAAGGTGGGGAAAGCGACTCAGTTGAGGAGGAAGGCGAAGCTGGGGATAGTGACGAAGTTGGTGAGGGAAGCGAGGGTGGGGATAGCGACGCAGGTGCGGAGGGAGGCGAAGGTGGGGATAGCGACGCAGATGACCTATATCATGTTTATGATGATTATGACGACGGTGGGGATAGCGACGGAGGTGTGGGGGAAAACGCGGGTGAGGAGAGCGACGCAGATGTCCAGGAAGGCGAAGGTGGGGATAGTGACAAAAGTGCGGAGGTAGGCGAAGGTGGGGATAGCGACGCAGGTACGGAGGGTAAACCAGACACGGACAATGACGCAGACATTGCTTGGGACATAAGCGAAGGGAGTGACGCGAGCGCTGATGGTGAAATAGGAGAGAAAGACAACGACGATAATGATGACGACGATAGCGGCGATGTCGACGACGGGAAAGACGATGACAAGAGCGACGACGACGATGATGATAGTGATAGTGGCGATGACGACGACGGGGAAGGCGATGACAAGAGCGACGACGACGACGGTGATGATGATGACGACGACAGTGATGATGACGACGACAGTGATGATGACGACGACAGCGATGATGACAAGAGCGACGACGATGGTGATAGTGATAGCGGCGATGACGACGGACTGGGAAGGCTCCCCCCCCCGATGACAAGAGCTGACGACGAGGACGGTTATGATGATGACGACGACAGTGATGATGACGACGACAGCGACGATGACAAGAGCGACGACGACGATGATGATGACAGTGATAGCGGCGATGACGACGACGAGGAAGGTGATGACACGAGCAACGACGAGGACAGCGATGATGTCGACGACAGCGGCAAGTTGATGACGAGGACAGCGATGATGACGACGACAGCAGCGATGATGACGACGAGAGCGACAACAGCGATGATGACGACGACGACGACGACGACAGCAATGACGACGACGCCAGCGATGATGACGACGACAGCGATGATGACGATGACGCCGAGTTGGATGGGTGGTTATTTGGTCGACGCTAATGACGCTGATGTATGATTTACAAAATGATTCATAAATTAAACCTTGCTCCTTGTCTCAACTGACAATAAACTTCCATTGGCTTTGCCTAAGTGTGTTCATAATCTCTCTGTCTGGACTTCTACGTTCCTGTCTGTCTGTCTGTCTGTCTGTCTGTCTGTCTGTCTGTCTGTCTGTCTCTCTCTCTCTCTCTCTCTCTCTCTCTCTCTTTCTGTGCAGTATTAATAAGTCTGGTTATGCAACAACAGTGTACTGACAGAACAACCAAAATCCGACATGGTGGTGGGAGAAAACTGAAAAAAAACAACAACACCCTTCTCATTTCTTCATCATTACGATCTGTATGTGTGGTTTAGGGTGTGTGAGTACACTAATTCCTTTACACAAGAGGGTGGGTGGGTGTTTGGGGGTTTATACGTCCTTTCCACACATACGGGTGATATCAAAGACGGGACAACGATGAAAAAGCCAACACAAATATTTGGCCCCAACCGGGATACGAACTCACGACCCGAGCATTAGAAGTCCAACGCTCTACTATTCGGCCACCCCGGCTCCCCGCCTTTACACAAGAAGATTAGATAACACTACGGTAAGACACAGAGCACATACTGGCCAGGAGAAGCCGGCATAATTATTATGTAGAGTATGCTACGCTATACCACAATCTGACACAAGAACTCCGTCACTTGCACTTTTTCTCAACTCTCAACTCCCCTACTTATTAATAGATCTTTTACCTGACACAGACACCACAAACAAGGCGAAGGTCAGGGGAAGGAACCAGAGATAATACTCTAGTTGTGTGTGTGTGTGTGTGTGTGTGTGTGTGTGTGTGTGTGCGTGCGTGCGTGTGTGTGTGTGTGTGTGCGTGCGTGCGTGTGTGTGTGTGTGTGTGTGTGTGTGTGTGTGTGTGTGCACGCGTGTGTGTGTGCGTGTGTGTGCGTGCGTGCGTGTGTGTGTGTGTGTGTGTGTGTGTGTGTGTGTGTGTGTGTGTGTGTGTGTGTGTGTGTGCACGCGTGTGTGTGTGCGTGTGTGCGTGCGTGCGTGCGTGTGTGTGTGTGTGTGTGTGTGTGTGTGTGTGTGTGTGTGTGTGTGCTCTACTTAGTTGGAGCTTACTTTGTAGCTTAGCAAGGACAAGATGTACGACAGGTCTGCGCACCTAACCTTTTATCCTTGGAAAATAAAGTTTCCTTCGTTCGCTCGTGGTTTAAGTCTGTGCGCTGGTAGCCACACTCGTCAAAAGAAAAAAAATACTTTATGCTGTACTGTGTTCACGTTATCTTGAGTCTTGAACACCGGGTCAAGCTAGCGAATCTTAAACGGTCGTTGTCGTTGGTTTCGTCGTGAGGCGTCACCAACGTCACTGTTGCCATTCGTTTAATAATAATAATAATAATGAGTATTGTATAGGCGCTTTACCCAATTTCCTGAATAAGCTCAAAGCGCTGCAAACTGAACCCAACACGCACGCGCACGTGAATCACACGCATTCTCTCACACACTGGACATACACATAGTACAATCACGTGGTGCGAAGGGCCAGCTCAGCTATTTAAATTTCGGAATTTAGAATTGCATTTATTTTTCAAATTTTGTGGGCTGAACATTTCCAAAGCAGAGGGGGAGGAAGCCGGAGTACCCGGAGAGAACCCCCGACGATCGGCCCGAATGAACGGTGCCACATACGAGAAGGAAAAATTCTGTGCCCCGAGTGGGACTCGAACCCCTCACCTCGGTGGCAGGTCTCTTAACCACTAGACCACCGACCGCCCATTCATCATGCAGCTGCACTTCAACTCTGCACCATCGGGTTTCACTACGCTAACCCTCTGCACTGACCCGAAATCGGCCAGCCGAGACCTGCGTCAAGCCGAGAAAAGTGATACCTAAGTACGAAAAACAAAATACTCGGCGACAAGGAAAGTGAACTGTTCTCAACAGCTTTGTAGTCAGCGTGGTATCACACAGTATGCACAGAAGCGGCGAGTTCTGTCGCATTCACCAGCACAGCATATTATCAGCCTGTTTCAGAGATTACTGCCTGCACGTGTCGTCCCCAGTGCATACACAGAACCGCAGCATGCATTTTGCGTGGCAACTTTGTGTTCTGCCAGGAAAATTGCGTGCTTGTTGCGGCAAGGAGGACAACTCAACTCAACGTACAGTTTCGCCGACGCTAGGGCCCGTATGTAAAAGTTGAGGCTAATTTAACCCACGGCTACGGGCCTTACCCAGACTAGGACAAAAGAAACCCAAAAGCGAAATTAAATGAAAAAAAGGAAGCGAAGAAAGGAAGAAAAAATTCTTCTATAAGGGCTTAGTCATCTTGCTGGAATGGGCCCGCTTCTTGATTTCAAACAAAAAACAACAGAAAATGTATTCCTATAGCTAGTTTAGTTCGAGGTTAGACTCTAACCCAGGGCTAAAAGCCCTAACCTCGACTATTACATACGGGCCCAGAATACTTTCAGTATAGTAATATCAAGAGTTTACGACAGTAACCAGTTTAGTGCCAAACAAACGCCTCCCTACACACAGCTTAGTAATGGCAGCAAGAGTGCTTTGAAAATAAATTTTACATCAACGTACAGTTTCGACGATGCCAGAATGCGTTCATATAGTAATATGAAGAGTTTACGACAGTAGCCAGTTCAGTGCTAAACACTGAGGATTGATCCACATCACGAAATTGGACATGCTCTCCTTTCAAACACGAGGTGTAGCGTGATGGTCTGAAGGTATCAGATGAGACAGTGATTTACGATGAGAGACATACAATTATAGTTAGCGAAATTTGAAAAAAAAAAAAATCTAAAGAAATAACATTTTCTGCAGAAAAAAAGCACTTTAACACAAGCGAAAAATACTGGTTTTCTGGAGAAAATTCGACGCGAAGTTGAAATGACTCATTAGCTTTATTTTTATTTTAAATTTGTTTTCAGGCAGAAAGACAGGGTTGTCCATTTTTCCTTAAAAGAAAACCTTTGTTGTTCATAAGAGTATCATTTTTCTGCAGAAGATAAATCTTTTTCTCTGTAGAAAAACAGTACTGTCCATTTTTTTCCCTGGAAAAACTACTCTTTTGTTAGATTTTGCGAACCATAAATGCTTTCTCATCGTAAATCGCTGTCTCGTCGGACGCCTTCAAACTGCCACGTTACACCCCGAGCAAACATGAAGTTAATCAGTCTGTTTTTTGAAGATTCCACCCTCGAGATGTGTCCCATTTGCTACGCGACTGGCTTCAGTTACAGCTCACCAATGACGTCGTCGATGATTATCCTGTGTGTCATTTTTGGATTTATTCAAGGTGATTGCAAGTATTTTAACTCACTCTACCCGCACTACCATTATAGTCGCGACGGTTTGTTTAAATTTTTACCTGCATTTCCGACATGTCTGCTGTTAGGTTTCGTAGGCAACCTGCTGAAGGTGATTCAGGTGAAGGTGAAAATACAGTAGAATATCTACGTAACACTTCCCCGACATATAACATCATTTGGCCCACATGGTGCAATGTTCTCACGGGATCCAGGCCACTGGTGCGAGACGTGTGATGGTAGCGTTAGTGTAGAATGGGTTAAAGCGACAAATGGGCACCGAGACAACAGAAGTGTACTTGATGACGTGGCGACCAGCCGAGCGCTCCAGGGAATGAGCGGTGGTCTAATAGGTAGCGCGTCGGATTTAGTCGCTGCGCTACTGAATGGCCGTCACCAATGTCATGGCGATGATGCGTGGGTTCGAGCCCAGGTCGAGCTTGTGATATGTGATACCGGTTTTTCCTGGCTGCCGGGCTGCTCATCGGGGGTTTCTCTCCGGGTTATCCGGCTTTTCTTCCCCAGCAAAATTGTAAATTGGGTGGCGCTGCACCGCGGCGACGCGCTTCCCCCGGAGGAGGCAGCCCGAATTTCCTGAAAGGGATACTAAAGTAGTAATTGAATGTTTGACCGCTCGCGCAAAGTGTAAACACCATTGTTTCGCATTAAGAGCTGTACTAATCATCAAGAGTATTTTCAGCGTGCAGGAGAACTCACGAGCGAAATTGTTCCAACACATACGTTGGCTTTACAAAGATGGAATTAGCTGGTTTAAGAAAGTAGGTCGGACAATTTGCTGAGTCAAATATTTCAAAAGTCTCAAGTCTCAAAAAGGTATCCTTGAAATAAATGAATAAATAAATAAACGGAATGATTCAGGTTTTTACTTTTCAGTCAAACTTGTATATTTGTGCTTATGTTGAATTTTCTGACCAAACCACGATGACAAGGAATTAACAATGTCATAATCATATCTTGACTTACATCTTTTTGTTACAGGCACAGTTTCATTCCAATGGACCTCCAGTAGTTCATTTCCTAACGGGACAATAGTCCCGGCATGCAGCGGACAGGATGTGACGTTGGCGTGGCGATACACCTCCAGTCCTGAAGAGCATCTGATGAACGTGGAGTGGTATTTCCACCCGAGAGGTGTGTGGTGAAGTTGAACACACTGGTTTACGTCTTAGATTTTGTTTAGAGTACGAGAGTAAGTATGTGAGTAAGTCAGTCAGTAAAACAGTATGTAAATAAGTGCGTAAGTGAGGAGGTAGGTAGGTAAGTAAGTCAGTAAGTGAGTAAGTATGTGAGTAAGTCAGTCAGTAAAACAGTATGTAAGTAAGTGCGTAAGTGAGGAGGTAGGTAGGTAAGTAAGTCAGTAAGTGAGTAAGTATGTGAGTAAGTCAGTCAGTAAAACAGTATGTAAGTAAGTAAGTGGGAGGGTAGGTGGGTGGGTGTTTGGGAGTTTAACGTCCTTTTCCACCACATACGGGTGACATCAAAGACGGGGCAACGATGAAAAAGCCAGCACAATATTTTGCCCCAGCCGTGGTAGGAACTCACGACCCGAGCATGGGAAGTCCAACGCTCTACCATTCGGCCACCCCGGCTCCCCGCGTAAGTGGGAAGGTAGGTAGGTAAGTAAGTCAGTAAGTGAGTCAGTAGGTGAGTAAGTGAGTAAGTATGTGAGTAAATCTGTATGTAAGTAAGTGCGTATGTGAGAACGTAGGTAGGTAAGGAAGTCAGTAAGTGAGTAAGTAGGTGAGTGAGACAGTAAAAAAAAAATGTAAGTGAGTCAGTAAAACAGTATGTAAGTAAGTGCGTAAGTGAGGAGGTAGGTAGGTAAGTAAGTCAGTAAGTGAGTAAGTATGTGAGTAAGTCAGTCAGTAAAACAGTATGTAAGTAAGTGCGTAAGTGAGGAGGTAGGTAGGTAAGTAAGTCAGTAAGTGAGTAAGTATGTGAGTAAGTCAGTCAGTAAAACAGTATGTAAGTAAGTGCGTAAGTGAGGAGGTAGGTAGGTAAGTAAGTCAGTAAGTGAGTAAGTATGTGAGTAAGTCAGTCAGTAAAACAGTATGTAAGTAAGTGCGTAAGTGAGGAGGTAGGTAGGTAAGTAAGTCAGTAAGTGAGTAAGTATGTGAGTAAGGTCAGTCAGTAAAACAGTATGTAAGTAAGTGCGTAAGTGAGGAGGTAGGTAGGTAAGTAAGTCAGTAAGTGAGTAAGTAGGTGAGTAAGTGAGTCAGTAAAACAGTAAGTAAGTAAGTAAGTGGGAGGGTAGGTGGGTGGGTGTTTGGGAGTTTAACGTCCTTTTCCACCACATACGGGTGACATCAAAGACGGGGCAACGATGAAAAAGCCAGCACAATATTTTGCCCCAGCCGTGGTAGGAACTCACGACCCGAGCATGGGAAGTCCAACGCTCTACCATTCGGCCACCCCGGCTCCCCGCGTAAGTGGGAAGGTAGGTAGGTAAGTAAGTCAGTAAGTGAGTAAGTAGGTGAGTAAGTGAGTAAGTATGTGAGTAAGTGAGTCAGTAAATCTGTATGTAAGTAAGTGCGTAAGTGAGAACGTAGGTAGGTAAGTAAGTCAGTAAGTGAGTAAGTAGGTGAGTGAGACAGTAAATAAAGAAAAAAAATTGTGAGTCAGTAAAACTGTATGTAAGTAAGTGAGTAAGTGAGAAGCTAGGTAGGTAATTTGGTCATAAGTGAGGAAGGAAGACAGGAAAGTGAGTGAGTGAGTAAATGAGTAATTAAGTGAATGAGTGGGTAAGTAAGTAAATAAAAAGGAAGTAAGGAAGTGAGTAAGGGTGGGTGGGTGGGTGTTTGGGAGTTTAACGTCCTTTTCCACCACGTACGGGTGATATCAAAGACGGAGTAAATAAGTAAGTAAAATGAGTGAGTGAGTGAGTGAGTGAGTGAGTGAGTGAGTGAGTGAGCAAGTAATTAGGCCTACGTAAGTAACTACCTTATTACTCACTTATTTACTTTCTTACTCTTTTCTTTTTTCCTTTCTTTTCATTCTTGTTCCTTTTGTGTATAGCCGTGCAAAAGTCTTTGTTGCTTGCCTGGCGTTATACCCTAAAAAAAACTAACCAACTAACTCCTTTTTATGTTGTTTCCATAGTAATGGAAACAACATCATAGGACGGGCTAAATTTTCCATGTTCATAGACAAGCATCTGTGGTACAAACGCACGTCACTGCCAATCTCCCGCAGAGACGATTTTGCAAGTGTAACTCTGACAATGACGTGCGTCATCGATGCTGACATGTATGGTGCGCCGAACGCGCTTCTCCTCCTCAGTGAGTGCCGTCTGTGCGTATGTGTGTGTGTGTGTGCGTGCGGGTGTGTGTGCGTGCGGCTGTGTGTGTGTGAATTATGTCCAGGCCCGTTTCTTCGAAAATACTCAACCGAATGGCTTCAAATTTGGGGAATCCAAATATATCAAAATGTTACGTTAGAGCAACCAAGCGTGTGATGATTGCTTAAGTGATTTGGGAGTTATCGCCCTTTTGAGACAAGTTGGTTGTCTTTCGTTTACAGGCGTAATATTTATTTAAATCACTTAATTTTTTGGCAGTAGATAGCTTGAATACGGACTCTGAACAGAGTCACTACTAGAAAATGGTCGCACTTATAGTTTTCATGTAAACCGAACCTGAGTTGACATTGCATGTGAACCCAGTTCAGATGCCTGTATCTCCGAATATACTGAACCGATCGATTTCAAATTTCGGGTTTCTGAATGAATCAAGATTGCACACATGATTTGCGAGTTATCACCCTTTTCAGAAAAAGTGGCTTTCTGGCGTTTAAAGGCGTAATATTTACCTAAACCACTCCATTTTTTGGACATAGATAGCATAAATACGGGCTCTCAATTGAGTGAATTTTGGAGGTTGTCGCTTTTATACTTTTGGCGTAAGCCGTACCTGATGAAAGTGCTGGTGAACCCATTTTAGATCTCAAAATCGCTCCTACTTTATATAGATAATGTGTCTGGGGTGCCATAAAAATATATTTAAAAAAAAATTAGAAAAATTCCCTGCAGCAGTTATCGTCAGTTGACTCGAAACGTTGTACTCAAAGCAGGTTTCCTCCACAAGCCACACGCCTCACAAACATCGAAGAAGAGACGCACGCGCACTGACGTAAAGTAAGAGGGTCGTGTTTGATTGACGTGATGCTGTTTTTTCTTGGGGATGTCTCGCCACTTTCTTTCCGAATTCCTCTGTTTGGAGACGTGGTGTTGTATTTTACTTATGCTATGTCGCCATCTTCGTGCACTCGCAGAGAAGATACGGGATACAACAGAACACAACTCCAATACTTTATGAACAGAATATGCGCGGAGAACAAATTCATGAAAGAAGAAGAATCCAGAACGCTGTGCAGGGCTGCTTACGTACTGAACAGGTCAGATCTAGAACATTCCTCAACTTACTGGAAGGTTCGAAATCTTTCCAAGGTGACGTAATCTACTGACGTTACTGCACCAGCATGTTCTGGGATGGTCTAGAAATTATTTTGCATCGAAATGCAGTATCTTTTCGCAAGAGTCTCTACAACGTGACATGTGGAAAGCGGGAATTTCAGTGGGTTTCGTTTTTGCCACTGACTCACACTCAGAAGCATAATGTGTGTGTGTGTGTGTGTGTGTGTGTGTGTGTGTGTGTGTGTGTGTGTGTGTGTGTGCGCGCGCAAGCGCAAGCGCGCGTCTAAGGCGAGAGAGAGAGGGTCTCTTCTCCCATACCAGTAAGCAATCGCCTGTCAGTCAGGTCTGCGGGAAGTAACTCTGTCAAAGGGGAACGACTTTATTACAAGAATTCATTCACCCATGTAGAACCTCGCATACGCCAAAACGTTTGTGACGTCAACCAGCTAGGCGAGCTCACACGACCTCATTTGTTTGGGGTTTTGCAAGTGCATAGAGGCACGATAAGGGTTTTCAGTACTTTCTTTATGTCAGCATGCTTGATGTCAGAGAGCTTGCGTTCCGGCGTGTGCGCGCGGGCTGCATACATGACACAACGACTACGACTGTGACTACAGCAGGTCATTGAATGGAAACAACATATTGGGCTGGTGGCCATCTTGTTTGTATTTTATAGTTTTCTTACCATTATTTGATTTTATATTGCTCGAAGTGGCAAAGGTTGTCTTTATTCTCTTGTAGGTAGATTAAGGACATTTTAACTCCTTGTATAAAGTCATTATAATAAATCAGAAAAATCGACGTCTGGTTTTTAATAAAGAAAGAAAACGAAAAAAAAAAAAAAAAACCCAAAACACTCTTATGAATTAATGTTTTGCATCCATAATAGTCCACTGTAGTCCTTTACAGTCCACCAGACAGCACGCACTCTTCGTTCTTCTTCTGAAAAACTATTGAAAGTTCCCCGTCGAAACCTCAAAACAGTCGGCGAGCGCGTGTTTAGCTTTGCTGCCCCGTCACTCTGGAAGGCACTGCCTGCCGGCCTGAGAGACCAGTCGGACATAGATCGTTTCAAGTCTGACTTGAAAACGCATCTGTTCCGGCTGGCTTTCGACTTGGCCCACTTACCCCATCCTGATTCAGCTTCTGTGTGTGTGTGTGTGTGTGTGTGTGTGTGTGTGTATGTGTGTGTGTCCCGGGGTGTGTGTGTGTGTGTGTGTGTGTGTGTATGTGTGTGTGTCCCGGGGTGTGTGTGTGTGTGTGTGTGTGTGTGTGTATGAGTGCGGGAGTACGCGCATTGGGTCACTTTGTGAGAATTTTGCGCTATATAAGTACAATTCATTATTATTATTATTACTAGGGGGCGGCAGTGATGTTCTACTCGCCACAGAAATTGCAGGAAATTTCATCGCTATTCCTACCATCTCCCAAAACGTGCGGTTCATCCCTGACGCAGGCATTCGACTACAAAACGTAGCTATCGCGGACGCCGGCACTTACTATGTCAAGGTCAACATCAACCTTCACGGGTCTGTCGTCACCGAGGTGCAGGCCGCCGATGTGCAGGTGTCAGGTATGATGTTGTTTACTGGTATGCGAGAGCCGCGTAACTAAGAGCTGGTCAGAAATGGATATCTTACCAACCTCTCATAACATAAATACAACTGAATCTGATACCGGTAACGTATCATTTCTCTGTAATTGAACCTGTACATTTTCTACATGCTTACTCTAACGGCCTTATGTATGTATGTATGTATGTATATAATTACATGTATGTATGTATGTATGTATGTTCCTATGTATGTGTGATGTCATGCATTTCTGTGTGTACTAATGTTTGTATCTAGATATATACATGTGTACCATTTCTTGAACCTCTCTGTCTGTCTGTCTGTCTGTCTGTCTGTCTCTCTCTCTCTCTCTCTCTTCATATTTTTATGCATATTTGTTTTTTTTAAATTTATTTCATTTCGCCTTTTTTGTCTTTATGTATTTGTTTTTGCCAGTGTTCGAATGTATAATTGCATAAGCCCCTATGTACACATGTTTAAAAAAAAAAAAAAGAGCTGGTCACAGACCGTAAAGTAGCGTTCGCCTGATTACGTCGTAAGCAAGCACACTCGCACGCACGCACGCACACCACAAAAAATTAAAAGGGAAGCAAAAACAAGACGTTAACTATTAAGACCCCCTAGGGGGTCCTGAATAAAAATTCTTTTTCTTCTTCTTCTTAAATTTCCTTTAACTACAGACGATCCCCTGACCACTGACGGCCAGCTCCACGTGAAGGTGTTACCAGACGCTGTGTACGACAACTCCACCCATACATATCACGCACAACTGTCCTGTGGCGACTTTAAGCCTGTATGGGGATCAAGGGCGGCGGTTGTCTGGAGGGTTAGTTATTTAGGGCTTAACCCTTTCACTCCCGCCGTCGCAGCATTTCATAAATCGCACCAGTAGCCTCACTGTCAAATTAGTTAAAAATGGAAAAATCTAGACTTTGCAGTAGTTGGGGGAAATAAGCTCTCTGGGTGGAGTATAGGTTCAGATTCCTGTTGATAGCAGAGTGATGTGAAGAGATGTTATCCCTGAGTGAACCGAAACGCGTCTGGCAGTGAAAGGGTTAACGCCGCGCAAGCAACAAAGACTAATTCGCGGCTAAGTAAACGTTTGCCTCTGCCAGGTCGTGAAAAGGGTAAAAAGCTATTCCATAAAACAAGATATATTTAATACAGAATAGGAACCAATGCGTCACTAAAGCCGAAAACATGCGCTCAGTCAGGTCAATCTGAAAGTAGGGGAAGTAAGTAAAGCTGAGAGCGCTCCCTAAATCTAGGAGATGTGTGCTTTGTATGCCATTGGACAAGTCCGCTTTGCCCTATATTGGCTACAAGCCACAGTGGAGGGGGGTGGGAGGATCTACCATCCTACCGCTGAAACGTCTAACAGATCTGAGGGTATCTCACCATTCATAAGGCCCCCATTCCCCTCCCACCGGGAGGAAAATGGTCAGTACAACCAAGGCCATATGAATTGGTGGTTTTAGCCAATATATAACTGTCAGGTCCAAATGAGATAAACATAGTTCATCAAAAATCTCGAAGCTATGTAGGTCAAAGAAAGTCCATATGGCATGAGAAACTAGATTTTATAAAACAAGTTGGAAGATGTTGTCTGGGGGGATATCCCGGAACAACATTTTCAGTTGTCTGGAGGGTATGTATGTAGGTGTACACAAGAGTGGGTGGGTGTTCGGGAGTTTAACGTCCTTTTCCACCAAGTAAGGGTGATATCAAAGACTGGGCAAACGAGAAGAAGGCCGGCACAAACGACTTATTCATGACTTTTTACAATTTGGTATATTTCTTATGTCGTCAGTTTCGCTCGGGTCGTGAGTTCGAATCTAGGCTGGGGCCAAATATTTGGGCCGGCCTTTTTCTCTTTGCCCTGTCTTTGACATCATCCATGCGTGATGGAAAAGGACGTTAAACTTCCAAACAACCACCTACCACCCCACATCGTCATTTTTATTTATTCTTTTGTCTTATGTGGTTGTTTCTTGTTGGCGCTAAGAACTGTTTCCGTACCGATAGAGTACAGAGCTTTTAAAAAAAAAATTATTACAATTAATACTATTGGCATTAGCAGTAGTAGTATCAGGAGTATTGGAGCCAGTGAGCCCAAACAGACCCGTTTGAAAACAAAATACATGACTTATGCGGTGGGGTCTGTTGCGCCCCCCCCAAAAAAAAACAAACAAAAAAAAACAACAAACAAACAAACAAACAAACAAACACAAAAAACAAAACAACAACACCAAAAAAAACCAACAACAACAACAAAACGTCAAGAACAAACAACAACAACACAAAACAAAAACAACAATAACAACAACAACAAACAAACAAACAAACAAACAAAAAATGAAGAATAGAACTTTTGGTTGGCCTCTTCACCCCAGACTACTTCATTTTCTGGCTCAATGGGCAAGTCCCTGAACCGAAAACACACCTGAGGAAACTGTTGCTCCTAGCGTAAGGCAACAAAGAAACACTTACTCATTACTCTTATTTTCAGACACCATCAAACCAGACCTTGTCCAGCACCTCCTTCGAAAACGGTCGCTTCCTGCTTTCGATTCCTAACCCAATTGAAACCGGAGAATACAGCTGCGCTATCGACAACACCTCCCCGGCTACTTTGTGTGTGAAGAGTGGCTCCCCTTTGGACAGAGGCGCCACAGCCAGCGTGGACGGTGTACAGGTCGGTGCATTTTTTTTTTTTTTTTTGCTGTCCCAACTCTTTTGCCAGTTCTAGTGGTGTTCCCCCAAGTCATGGGTGGAATCCACGGAGGGCTCGGAAGCTGGGGCAATTGTTATTATGCATGATGATGGAGATGAGGATGATAATAAGATATGGAGGTCCGTGTGGTTTGGGACTGCGGGACAGGGCCGCATTCTACGCTTCCTGTCATAAATATCTCAGCATTAACCAGGCCCGGGAACTACGGCACCTGCGGTGCCGGCCTTGTAATCGTCCACATCATAAGACGTGTCATACGAAGGGAAGCACCCCTAAAGTCGCACCCGTGAAGTCGGTGAATCTCGGCTGTGTGGCAACAGCCTCCCCATCGGGCCCATAGCACACCCGCCCTGGATAGGAGCCGACCTAGGTACGAAAAATCCCGCTTGCCTCGGCTGGGACTCGAACCCGGGTCTCCCGGTCCATCGCCCGAAGTGCTAACCACTACACTACGGAGGCGGTGCATTTCGTTCACTCTTGAGAGCCCGACCACCCCCTGCCCTCTGTATGATAAGACTGGTTTTGAGATGCTACCTTCGGGGAGAAGGTGGAGATGTATCAAAACGAAAACAGTACGTTTTAGGAGATCATTCATTCCATCCTCTGTCATTGTCCTAAATGATTGCCTTAGTCAGGATTAAAGTGTAATGAAAAATGATACACTGGTGTAGAAGCACTCCAGTTGAACTCTTTACTTACCCGGTAATAGAATACCCGTCCTATGCATTGACATTATATATGAACACTAGTGAATCATCCCCAACGGTCTAATATCTTACCCTGTGATGTGTGTGGGTGGATGCGGGTGCTTGTGCGAGCTCAGAAGATAAGATGTGTGTGGATGAAGGATCTATATGTAGAGAGAGCTGTTATCTGTGATCTGTATTCTGTGTTAGGCCTGCCCTTCCTTTTTAACTGTTATTCTTAGTGCTTGTTTAACATAGTTTAATGTGAGGCAATGCTAATGCCTATTCTCTTAAATTGTGTTTTAGCCAATGACTGAGTGTGTGAATGTGTATATGTATTTCTATGGTATGTTTGTGTATATCGGTTGTGTTTTTTATCAAAAGGAGCAAAGCAAATTCTTCTTAATTGTAACTAAGAAGCAATAAATCTATCTCATCTTATCTTAAAAAGAAAAAGCCTCTACACACCAGTAGGACAATGACAATGACAATGACAATCCTTTATTTTCCAACGGTAGAAGATTTTGGCCAAAAGGCCAGTTTACAACCTTGCCGTTGCTAGACTACAGTACGAGAGTAAAAGTAAGCTAAGGATTATATACATTGTAGACATTAAAACTGCAATACAGGAAGGCGACAAATAAGCATAATAGCTAAAATAGATGATAAAGATAACCAAGAAACAGAAATGATTAAAGTGAATGAAAACTAACATGATTATGTAAATATATACATGTTGGGTGTTAATAAATGACTACGGTAATAATAATTAGTGAAGACTGGTTTCTTAGTGCGTGTGGACTCCAGGGACATAAATGGGCATAAACTGGCTTTCCAGCTCTAATGAACTGAACGAAAAAAGTTAAAAAGCCGTTTCTTAAAGGTATAAAGTGAAGGGGATGATCTCACATGGAGAGGCAGAGAATTCCAAAGATCGGGACCAGAGAAGGATAGGCTGGATTTGTACTTGTCAATCCTGGGGCGAGGGATTTTAAACTGGTTGTGGGACCTGGAATAAAGGGATTCTTTTTGTGAAAACAAGGAGCAAAGATATGGCGGAAGATTGTGCTTCCAAGCCTTGTACATTGTTAAACCTTTGTTAAACTGAAACTGTTGTTTTAGTGGTAGCATCTCTAATTTTTGGAGTTTTTGGTCCGTTGACAAGAGGGGATCAGGAAGGATTAATTTCGCTGCCCTACGATGCAAGGAATTCAACCTCTTCATGTGGACTTCCCCTGAACCATCCCACACGGTAGATGCGTAGTCCAAGTGAGACTTTATATGCGCATTATAGAACATTTTGCGGGCATCAACTTCGACCATATATCTTAGTTTGGACAACATGTAGAGATAACGAGAGACAGTCTTACAGACATTGTCTATATGACTTTGCCATTTGAGCTGGTTGTCTATCGTAATCCCTAGTAGGCGATGTTGGGTAACCTGCTGAATGTCGCGGTCACTGAGGGACAAGCTGAGAGACAGGGGGCCGAGCTGATGTTTTTGGCGTGTGGTTATGACCATTGACTCGGTTTTATTTGGGTTTAAAATCATGTGATTTCTATCACACCAGTCAGACACTTCGTCAAGACTCTGCTGCAGACGTGCACTGATGTTGCTAAGTTCTATGTCAGGAGTGTGGATGGTAGTATCATCAGCGAACATGTCACATGTGACTTCGGTGTGAGTTATATGGAGAGGTAAGTCATTGATAAATAAACAAAACAAAAGTGGGCCGAGCACAGAGCCCTGAGGCACGCCGTGTTTCACCAAACCAAGAGAAGAAAAAGAACCATTTAACAGAACCTTCTGATTCCTGTCAGACAGGTAGGATGTGAAAAAAGACGTTGTTGCTGAGTTCGGCAAATAACTTTTTAATTTTTCCAGCAGAATGTTATGGTTGACTAGGTCAAATGCTTTCTTGAAATCTAAAAATACCACACCTGTCACTTTTGACTCGTTCACAGAAGACAACCAAGTGTCTACTAATCGTGACAGAGCTGTGGGGCAGGAATGTTGCGGACGAAAGCCTGACTGGAGTGAATAGAGAAGATTGCGGCTCTCCAAGTAGTTAAGGAGATGTTTGTGCACATGCCTCTCTAGTGGCTTTGAAAGAGCGGAGAGAAGGGAAATTGGTCTAAAATTGTTTACATCAGTTACATCCTTTGATTTGGGCAATGGTATGACTTTAGCGTGTTTGAACGCAGATGGGAAAGTGTGGCTGCGAATGCAAAGATTATAAATATAAGTTAGGGAATCAACAATGTAAGGTAGGGAAAGCTTGAGCAACTTTGGGCTTATGTTATCAGGTCCTGATGATTTTTTTACTTCGCATTGAGCTGATCATATTCCTCACTTCGTGTACCGCCAAAGGCGGAATCACAAATGGTTCAGTGCGCACTGTTTTTGTTTCACAAAATGCCCGCAAGGCATCAGGACAAGTATACTGACTACTATCACCACAAGAGTTAGCGAGAGACTCAGCGACTGAGAGGAAATGATTGTTAAAGGTGTTTGCATTGAGATTAGGTGGAATATTGGGTGACTGTTTATTGTTTCCTCTAGTAACGACTGATAAGGCTCGCCAGAGTGATGCTGTGTCTTTGTCATTTTTAATCATTTGTTCACAGAGATCTCTCTGAGCCCGCCTGACCATAGTCTTTACGCGGTTTCTCTGTTGCTTATATTCGCTGAAGCGTTTCTGTGCTCGCAGCTTGTCCCGGAGTGCCATTGCTTGAACTATTTCCTGAGTTAACCAAGGGGGCATAGTATGATGTTTAACCCGTTTTTGTCGGAGTGGTGCGTGCTTATTTAGGACAGAATTAAACAGCTCGTACCAAAGAGTCAAGGCAGCGTCCGGGTCGCTTTCATTGAATACGTCGTTAAAAGCCACTTCAAGCCACTATTGATGCAAGGCCATCAGTACAAGACAATCTGGATGGCGCAACACAATCCCCCATCTAACGACCAGATGCCACAGCTCCAGCGTTATGAACAGACCACCATCTTCAGACTACGAACTGGACACTGCAGACTGCGTGCCCACCTGTGCCGCCTTGGGCTGTCACACTCACCAGACTGTCCGTGCGGAACAGCCCCTCAAACCCCGGAACAAAAAAAAAAAATTACATAGTGGAGTGTGCAAGCACAGTCAATTCTGTCACAGCTGCAGAGTTTTCAGCGTCCCTGAAACCCCATTAAAAGCCAAGGGCAGCCTGATTTCAAAGCTCAGTTTCCGTTTTGACACTGAGCGAGAAAGATCCTGCAGCACTCAACGTCCGCTAGAAACTGTAGCGATGTCTCTCGCTCACTGACCAAAAGCCAAATAATATTGTCACGGCAAACTCGTGCTCTGGTTTTGTAAGGGTCCCCGAAGCGCTGAAAACTCTGCAACTGTGACAGAGTTGCGTGGATTATGCACAGTCCAAGGAGTCGCAGTTTTTTTTTTTAAAAACGCGATGTTTGCAGCTTTTTGTTGAGATTGCAGACCTTTAAGTACTAGACCACCGACCGCCCTGTACTGCTCTATGATTTTGCAGGCTCAACTAGCGGTTATGCAGGGTCGGATGACGGCTATGGAAAACAAACACCAGCAAGATATAACGTCCATGGAACAGCGACACCAGCAGGAGCTGGTCGCCCTTAGCAGAGACAACCAGCACCTCAGGCAGCTGCTGGAAGACAACCTGTCCAATTTGACGTCACAGCAGAGTACGCATTTTGCATACTTCAAATAGAATAACGCCAAACTGATAGGATCAAAAATCACTCTTCGGTCATGTGTCTGGAAACTTTAATTCAGTTCCTAAAAAGAAAGTTTTGGGTTGTACATCAGTGGCCTCACAAACAAACAAACAAACAAACAAACTCTAATTTATTTAAAGTTTTAATAATAATTACTATAACTAACTCTGGCTTAGTGTTAGTGTTTCACTTTGGCGGGGGCGGTCGGTGGTCTAGTGGTTAAGACACTTGTCACCAATGCGAGAGGTCAGGGCTTCGAGTCCCACTCGGGGCAAAGAATTTTTCCTTCTCGTATGTGGCACCGTTCATTCGGGCCGATCGTCGGGGGTTCCCTCCGGGTACTCCGGCTTCCTCCCCCTCTGCTTTGGAAATGTTCAGCTTGCTGCAGTGAGAGCCGACAAGGAAGCATTGATCTGCCTGATTCTCGCATACAGGACTGAAACCGAAAACGTCTATGACGTGGAATACTCGTGCGCGGTACCATTAAATGTGTTAATGAGATATATCTGGACTATTTGATCCGACCATTTGTACAAGTTTGCAATTGAAGATAACTACAGAATGAACGAACTAAAAACAAACAAAAAACAACAACACAAATTTACAACAACAAAAATATCAACCCACCAACAACAACAAACGAGCAGTGTCGCAAAAAGAAAAAAGAAAAGAGCAGTGTCAGACTTAGGCATTAAATTTGGACTGCTCCGTGAGGTGAGGGTGAAGGCTTAACGACAAAATTTTCGTGCGCGTAGGTGAACAAGGGTTAACCGTTATCGGACGTTTGCATGTCTTATTGGACCTATCAGCTAGATGGCACCCATCACAGTTGTTTCTACCTCTTGATACGTGGTTGGGTGTCCTGGATCAGGAGCATAAAATTCACTGGTTCATCAGCTAAATGCTATGACCATAGAACCGTGGTACTTTCTCGCATGAAAATGAGCTTTAGAGCTGAAGAGAAACTTGCACGCTCTCTCAGGTCCTTTGAAAAAGGTCATTCTGTAATACAATCTATGTGCCGTAATAACTCCTTTTTAGTAAATTTCGCCCCCTAGGTTTACGTGTAGGATTAAGTGTAGGGTTATGGTTAAGACTACTTTGTGGTAATGGTGCTATGCTAAAAACAAAACAAAAAAGACAAACGAACAAGCGAACAAAGACACAAACACACACAAAACTAACCACAAAAAATAAACAAACAAATAAAACGGCCGTAGTGCATGAGTTTTTCGGGCTTTAAGCCGCGCAGGCATCGAAGACTAATTTGCGGCTAAGTGTGCCTGCACCACCTGAAAAAAATGTAACGTTGGACAAATGATGCAAACTGGTCTACGGGGCAGTATAAACCTAGGACATGCAGGAGACGCTGCACCTTCATGATAATTTCTCGAACTCCCGATTGCGAAAAAGCGTAGAAATCAAATAGCAATTACAACTAGGTAATAATAATAATAATGAGTATTGTATAGGCGCTTTACCCAATTTCATGAATCGGCTCAAAGCGCCGCGAACTGAACCCAACACGCACGCTCACGTGAATCACACGCATTCTCTCACACACTGGACATAAACACATTACAATCACGTGATGCGAAGGGTCAGCTCAGCTATTTAAATTTCGGAATTTAGAATTGCATTTATTTTTCCAATTTGGTGGGCTAAACATTTCCAAAGCAGAGGGGGAGGAAGCCGGAGTACCCGGAGAGAACCCCCGACGATCGGCCCGAATGAACGGTGCCACATACGAGAAGGGAAAATTCTTTGCCCCGAGCGGGACTCGAACCCTCGACCTCTCGCAGTGGTGACAAGTCAAGGTAAAACAAAGGTAACTACTAAGCGCATATACAGCAAATATTGCGATGTAAAGGGCCTTATAACTATACCAACGCTGCAAAAAGTAAGCAATAGAACTAAGAGAAACGCTAATCTGCCTGTACTTGCTTGCTCCGTCTGTCCTCAGACTGTGCTCCGAAAAGCAGAGTCAGTTTCCACGCGTTGCTGACTCCCCGAGAGTACCACGTGAACGAAACACTCGCGCCCAGCCACATCTATCTCAACGACGGGAATGCTTTCGACGCCAGCACAGGTGTCTTCACCGCGCCCCTTAACGGTACTTATATCTTTATCGCCAACATCGCTACTTCTCTCCTCAGCAACCGGACGATGGAGCTGGCTGTGTACATGTACGTTGATAACACGGTAGTCAATGTCTGTTACTCCAATCACCCTGACTACACGATCCAAGGTAGCTGTCAGGCGGTTGTTAGGCTTAGTGTCGGCCAGCGAGTATGGCTGAAGAATTCTTATGCTGAATCTTGGTATGTGGACTCCTACTTTAGTGGAGCCTTGCTGCACGCCGACTTGTCTTGAGGTTTGTAGGAAAGAGTGACTGTCAGAGAAAGGAAATAAACTAGCAGAGTTTACCGGGTTTACAGTAATCGTTTTGTTCATGTCTTTGTTGAAGAAAGGCGCGTGCGTGAACACACACACACACACACACACTCTCTCTCTCTCTCTGTTTTCATGAAAAACGAAACACACACACACACACACACGCACACACACACACACACACTCTCTCTCTCTCTCTCTCTCTGTTTTCGTGAAAAGCGAAACACACACGCACGCACACACACACACACACACACACACACACACACACACACACACACACTCTCTCTCTCTCTACACACTGTACCTGTAAAATGTGAACATAGCCCCAAACCAACTTTTTAGAGGATTTAAGTGACCCTTATAACATTCCAAAGGTATCGCATTTCGCGGTCATCCGCATTCCGAGGTCATGCCCGCGTCTTACATATGTTATTTGTACACAAGCCCTCATTTACATGCTGGGGACACACACACACACACACACCTCAATGCCTCCTAAGCACGAATCAATGCACCATGCCCACCACAGCCACCTCACAGCTATATGCCGATTTTACACGCAGCACGGTTCTCATGTGAACCCGACGATTACAACATGCATCTTCCATTGAACCTGTAATAGGACCGTGTAGATATTCATGTTTTTCTCGGTTTGTTTCCCTGCGGTGCCCATTGTGATGGCTGTGATAGTCTAGCACGTTTCTCTTTGTTGTGCTTTAGCGACTCCAGTACCGTTCGGCAAGGCCAGAATGGTACTGAGGATATCACGACCTGTCTCTGACTTTCTCACTTCTAGTTTCACACACTCACACACTTACCCGCTGGACGACAACCAAGAACTGTTCCACACAGTTTATTACAGGAATGACTACAATTTACAAGCATATACACTCACAAGCATTCAATGTCCCAACTCCTACCCCCTCTACCCATCCCGTTTTGCACCGGGTAAAACCACGGCCATACCTACTCGTTTCCTAACAGTAACAATGAAGAAAGCCCTAATGAAAACCTCCCTCCCCCTAGCCCCTAACTCCTAGCCCTGGCCCAAAGCTACCTATCACCAAAACAGCGTCCCCCGACAAAGCACGGGCTACGGGCGGCCCGAAGAATGCTCTAGAACATTCTTCGAAGGCGCGAAATTTGGAAGGAAAGACAAAAGATGGCGCGAAATTTGGAAGGAAAGACAAAAGATGGCGCGAAATTTGGAAGGAAAGACAAAAGATGGCGCGAAATTTGGAAGGAAAGACAAAAGATGGCGCGGAATTTGGAAGGAAAGACAAAAGATGGCGCGAAATTTGGAAGGAAAGACAAAAGATGGCGCGAAATTTGGAAGGAAAGACAAAAGATTGGCGCGAAACTTGGAAGGAAAGACAAAAGATGGCGCGAAACTTGGAAGGAAAGACAAAAGATGGCGCGAAATTTGGAAGGAAAGACAAAAGATGGCGCGAAATTTGGAAGGAAAGACAAAAGATGGCGCGAAATTTGGAAGGAAAACCAAAAGGCAAAAGACGGCGCGTCACGGAAAATTACCAGGGGAGGGGCTTGACTGACGGTGCACGGCCAATGACGCGCCCTAAAGACGACGTCATAGCGGAAACTTCCACACACCGTCAGTCGCTCGGGGCGAGGAGATAACGTAACGTGAAACTTTTGTACAACTTTTAGCAACACAAAACGATAACAGGGCAAAACAACGAAAAGAGGTTGGAAAGTGGCCTAGACCAATTCCGCTACAAACCTATTACCAGACACTGGTCTACACATAAAGTAATTTCACACCAAACACAGTGACTAGATACATACATTTTTGATTTGTACATGGTCTGTAATGAATCAGTTGCCGCAAAGCCAAAAGAACTGTATTATTTCGCTTGTGAGCTCTGTGTCTGTCTGTCTGTCTCTCCTTCCTTCAACCTCTCTCCTTCTTAGATTTTATTCATGTGTTCTGTGTTGTACAATACAAAAGACCCGCAAAACACCGTAAAACCTCTTTACAACCTGGTAAATAGTCGAGGATGAAAGATGAAGACCGCCCCCCCCCCCGCCCCCCCCCATCCAGCACTCAACCCCCAACCATAAAACGAACCTAAAAGAACAACAAAGGACACACACACACACACACACACACACACACACACACACACACACGTATGCACACCACAAAAAGGCAATGGAAAGTAACACAAAAACAAGACATTAAACGTAAAATTAATTGACGTCAGTACCACCAACAGTTTAACACAAGGACTTGTCTTGATAGACGAAGTTGCTCAAAATCTGAACGAACACTAGAGGGGAAGATGAAAAAACAAAACAAAAAAAAAAAAACACACAAAACAACAACAACAAAAAAACCGCAAAGAGTCCGGCAAGTTTATTTCAGTAAAATACAGTTGTTGTTTTATTTTGGTATAAAGCAAAGCAGCAGAATTATCAAAAGAGTGCGTACACTTCCACGGAAAAAATGCATAAAGAATAAACAGATTATAAAAAAAATGATTTTGTAAATAGAAGAAAGGAAGAAAGAGACAAAAAATGATAAAAAGAACGAAAGAACGATATAAAAATAAAAAAGCATAAAATGAAAATAAAATTAAGAAATAAATGAATAAAAACGAAGAAAAAATACTACAGCAAAACAAATAATTTAAACGAAATAACAAGAGCGAAATAGATAAATGAAACAAAATATTTAAAAATAAATAAATCAACGACCTGTCAAAAGACAAAAATCAAAAGAAATCGGTTTAAAAAACAAACAAACAAACAAACAAAACAAAAAAAAAAACAAAAAAGAAAGATGTTGGATCTATATAGACTGAGGTAGTACCTGGAAGGCAACGCACGAGTTACCCAGAATTATCAGTTTGTGTGTGTGTTGTAACGAGCAGGACTTTTCACAGAGCATTCGGAGCTTTGTGTCACAGTGGGCTTTAACGTGTCAGCTGACATGGAACTTTGTGTCTTTTCCATCTTAGACCAACGGAGTTTCAAGTTGAATTACATTGTTCCGTTGTAGAAACATAATTTCACAACACCCGCCATCTTTGCATTGTGATAACGGAGGTCAGTGTGGTCATACCACAGACCTAAAAAAAGATAGACCCACCGCTGCACGCTGCCACCGCTGCTTGCGAGTGTCGCTATCGCGGCCATCTTGCGGATACCAGAACTCAGAGGCTCTGTGTACAGGACGCCTCGTTCGAAATACAGTCGAACACGCTTAAGTCGAATTCGCAGGGGAAATGGATTTCTGTTCGACGTATCCGAAGTTTGACTTATCCGTGACGACGGATAAGGTCGAATTTCGACTCTAGCTTCGAGTTAAGCGAGTTGCACCTTTTTACCCTCTGATTCGGTTTGGAAACATTTATTTTCCCTGGTCAACATGAGCTTACTGCTGCTGCGTTGGTATAGTTCGCCCCCTTTTCTCATTTGCACCTGCTGTAAATGCACTGCGACCGTCTAAACTACATACCGATTGCACCATTACCACAAGGTAACCGCAACACTAAATCTAAACCTAACCCTAAACCGATATACCGGTAAGCAGCGAACTCTACTAAACGAGTGTGGATGCGTTTGAATAGTTTGCCCAGTACGGCCCAGGGGTGCGAACTATACTGAGCCTTACTGCTAGGATTTGTTACATTCAATACGCTCGTGGAGCCGGGGTGGTCGAATGGTAGAGCGTTGGACTTCTAATGCTCGGGTCGTGAGTTCGATCCCGGCTGGGGCCAAATATTTGTGCTGGCTTTTTCTCGTTGCCCCGTCTTTGATATCGCCCTATGTGGTGGAAAAGGACGTTAAACCACTAAACACCCACCCACCCACCCACCCCAATACGCTCGTGTAAGCTGCCATGTCATCGAATCTCCGTAGCTATTTTGTTCACTTTGAGTTCACTTTCAGTTCAGAGTATTGGCTTGGTCTTACCATAGTCACACATGCAATGCAGAGGAAGGAGAAAGCCCAGTTTTTCCGATGGCTGTTTCGTTCTGACATGAAAGCTGCCTGGCACCAAACGGTGATAAGTTTCCAGCTTATGTTTTCTTCTTCTTTTCTAGTTTCACTGACTCTTAATTCTGCTTGTAAGAGGGGAGCCGGGGTGGCCGAATGGTAGAGCGCTGGACTTCTAATGCTCGGGTCGTGAGTTCGTATCCCGGCTGGGGCCAAATATTTGTGCAGGCTTTTTCATCGTTGCCCCGTCTTTGATATGGTATGGTATGGTATGGTAGACTTCTCCTCGGCGCACATATCCATCTCTGCTGAAATGCTCACGGCGCCGCAGGGCTGGAGGACGAAGCAGTGAAAGCCTGCTGCCGTTAAGCGCTACTTTGTGTGCAAACCTCCACCCTGCTATTCACTCTGGTGCGTGCGACAGTATTTCTGTTTACCACGCCACCGGCCACAGCCTACTCTTCTTCGAAAGATGAACGTGGGATTTTTAGCGTGCACACTTGATGTTTGTGCGTGCGTGTGTACACGAAGGCGAGACAGGCACCGCAAATGAGTCTGCACATGGATTAGAATCGATATTGGAAGGAAAAATCCCACCATATTCCTGCCCACCGGGGACTCGAACCCGGCAGCTCAGGATCCGAAGTCGGATGCCTTAACCACTAGACCAAATCCCCCGTATGTGGTGGAAAAGGACGTTAAACCCCTAAACACCCCCCCCCCCCCTCTGCTTGTGAGATCAGCAGCGTCATCTGTGTGTGTGTGTGTGTCTGTTTGCGTTCATATGATCGCATGTGCTCAATAAATCCTAGTGCAACGTCATATATACACACGCAGTCAAAGAGCAGAAAGATCCAACTCTAACGGCACCAACCGGCAAATTCTCTCTCTCTTTCTCTCTCTCTCACACACACACACACACACACACACACACACACACACACATTCATTTCACACACCAGGAATAACTCACTGCTTACCCTCCGAATCCGACAGCAAACCACCTTCTTAAAACTGGCGACAGGAAACCTCAGAGATCAGGGGCAAAGGGTCAGATCTCAGGCCTTGCTCTGTTCTTGCACGTGTTTCTCGCCAATTTCGTGTTCTACCACCCAAGATAACCAGCCCTAATAAGCCCTAACACTGTCAACCTGTACTTGCACGGGAAATGTAAAATCTCTGTGCAAGCCGTGTTTTGGCGCTGATGCATCGGAAGGACAAAGAGAAATTCCAGTGCCAGCGACTGGTACGACTTATCCGAGGCTAAAATTGCAGATTTCGTTTGACATAACCGAGTTTTGACTTATCCGTTTTTTGAGTACTCGTTCGACTTATCCGTGGAAAATTTAGTCATACAAAGAGCAAGGTTGGCCGGGAAAAACTTTTTGCTTCGACGTATCCGAAGTTCGACTTAAGCGTGTTTGACTTAAGCGTATGGGTTTGTACAAAGTTCTTTAGAAAGACGTCATCAGAAATGTGACGTAAGATAAAGCGGACCAATGCTATGCGCGCTATGTAAACAGCTGATAGCGACTGGCACTTCCAGGTACTCACAACATGGCGCGGGGCGGCGTCACACTTCCAGCACCGCAGGGGGTCTATCTTTTTTTTTTTTTTTTTTTTAGGTCTGTGGGTCATACCAAGCCTGTGGAGTCTTCCAAACACTGGCACACTGAGTTCGAATCGTGGCTGAGAGCCATATATTTGTGCCGGCTGTTTGTCACGTACGTCTTTGATATCACCTTTGTGTGACGGTAAACCCCTAAACAAACACCCAGCACCTTTGCAGAACAAACCTTCTTCTTCTTCGTCTTCTGCGTTCCCTGTTCTGGACTCCGCCTCAGATGATTAGGTTTGTGGTCTTTATATAGGCAGTGGTCTTCAAGAGGTCTGTTTTGCTGCCCCAGAGTTTCTCTGCCAGTGTGGTCCGTTCGGCCAGTGTTGTGTCCTTGCTTCTTTGAAGAAGGGGCAGGACTGCAGAATGTGTTCCGGGGTTTGAGGGGCTGTTCCGCACGGACAGTCTGGTGAGTGTGACAGCCCAAGGCGGCACAGGTGGGCACGCAGTCTGCAGTGTCCAGTTCGTAGTCTGAAGATGGTGGTCTGTTCATAACGCTGGAGCTGTGGCATCTGGTCGTTAGATGGGGGATTGTGTTGCGCCGTCCAGATTGTCTTGTACTGATGTTTTACCAGAGTCTTGGCTTCTGTGTAGGAGACTGCCTGCTGGGGTTGCTCTTTTCTGCTGCCAAACTTGGCCAGTCTGTCTGCCTCTTCGTTTCCTGTGAGACCACAGTGAGCAGAACAAACCAAAGTTTGGGGACTCTCTGTGATGACAGTTGGTAGAGCGGATTAATCATTTAAGATAAGAGTACATGTAAACTCTTCTTAGCACATACAATCTAATCATCTGTCTCTTTGGCGAGAGTAAAATACCATTGTGACGCAAGGGAAACACTTCACTATCGTGTTAATTATAATACATATAATCTGAACCGGCCCCCGTAGTGTAGTGGTTAGCACTTCGGATCATGGACCGAGAGAACCGGGTTCGAATCCCAGCCGAGGCAAGCGGGATTTTTCCTACCTAGGTCGGCTCCTACCCAGAGCGGGTGTGCTATGGGCCCGATGGGGAGGCTGTTGCCACACAGCCGAGTTTCACCCACTTCACGGGTGCGACTTTGGGGGTGCTTCCCTTAGTATGACACGTCTCATGATGTGGATGATTACACGGCCGGCATCGCAGGTGCCGTAGTTCCCGGGCCTGGTTAATGCCGGGATATTTATGACAGGAAGCGTGGAATGCGGCCCTGTCCCGCAGTCCCAAACCACATGGACCTCCATAGCATCATCTTACTATCATCCTCATCTCCATCATCATGCAAAATAAAAATTGTCCCAGCTTCCGAGTCCTCCGTGGGTTCCACCCATGTCCTGGGAGGAACACCACTGGAGTTGGCAAAGAGTTGGGGCAGCAAAAAAAAAAAAAACAAAAAAAAAACAAACATATAATCATGAAGTGAAAGTAACAGGGAAATATGGAAACAGGGAAAAAACAGGGATAATTTCATCAAATTCCAGCTCAAAGAAATGTAACATAATATGCAGATTCGATGACATCAATCTTCTGTCAATCTGACGTGGATGTCTGAGACCCAGGTCATGTATAGTTTTTGTTTTCCTTGCTGTGTTTCTGAGCATGAAATAAGTGCTACACGTATTTTACTATTTTGTTGTTGTTGTTTCTGTGTATATAGTCTATGTTTTCGAGAAGGCGGAAAAAGGATGATGGCCTGTTTTCCAGTTCTCAAAGTATGTGTGTGAAAATGATACAAAAGTAACTTGCCTTGTGAAATGGAGAAACAGGCTAGCCGCAAAATGTTTTCTGCAGCACGAAAAAGGATGAATAACCTTTGTGTGTGTGCTTGTGTGTGTTGCTTGTTTGTTGTATTTGTGTGTGTGCGCGCGCGCCGCGCGCCTCTGTGTTGTAATGTTCATTCCAACAAATGACGAAACGTGAATTGTTTTAGTGTGAAGCTGTTGTTTTGCATGATCATGTCTTATGTTCGAGTTACGAAGGAAAAAAATCTCACCTCAGGTATAGTTTATGAATATGGAAATTTCGAAAGTAGCAACCTCTTTGTATTCGATGGCATGGGTGTTGTGTTCAAACCTCAATATAGTTAAATTTGCATAGGCTGTTTCCAATGACCTCTTGGTCCGGAGTTCCAGTCTCTGCTGGGGTCAAATATGTGACGGCTCCGTCCTGAACACCACCCAGACGTTGTGGAAAAGGACGTTACGGGCCCCATTGCTACCATTTTTAAGGTCAAAGAGCTGTTGTGGTGGTCTTTCAGCATCACTAAGTCGAATGCACAAATACATTAACAGACAGGCGTACGTTCAGCAGACTGGAGCAGTGATGCTGGACAATATATGGATGATGTCGTATACGGACGGTTGAGTTTCAAACGTCATTGTGTTGCTGTTTTTGGCGGGCAGACGCAGTCACAAGCGCATCTGTTTTAAAAAAAGAAAAATTCTCACTAGCAAATGCCTTTTAACAGCAGCAATGGTTTCTTTAAAATCCTGGGGAGCCGGGGTGGCCGAGAGGTAGAGCGTTGTCGTGAGTTCTAACCCCGGCTGGTGCCAAATATTTGGCTGGCTTTTTCATCTTTGCCCCGTCTTTGGTATCACCCATAAGTGGTTGAAAAGGACGTTAAACCCCCAGACATCCCAACCCTTTAAACTCCACTCACACCCCCTGATTTGAAATCACTCTCGCGATGAGCAAAAGACATAAAATACCCAAAAGACCCACCACCCCATCCACCCTGTCTCTCTGAAGCTCCTAGCTATTTATCCGACTGTTGCCACCGCTCAACTTCCCGGTATGGCTGTTCAAACAGCCTGGGTATAAACCCAAAGCCGCAAATTGTATCTTCAAATGTAGGCTTTCATTTTCTGGGGCGGCATTATGAAATAGTCTTCGAGCGCATGTTAAACACGCATACTCTGTCACAACTTTCAAAGAGCTCTTCTTCAAATATCCTATGTCACACGAGGTTTAATTGTCCCACAGTATATTTTCGCCCATTCCTACATGTATTGACATAATTGGTATGTTAATCAATGTTCTTTATTAGTGTGTAGTTTCTTTTAACTATGGATACATTGGTATTTCTGTTTTGTTCCTGTTGCTGTACATGGGACTCTGTGTGTGTGTGTGTGTGTGTGTGTGTGTGTGTGTGTGTGTGTGTGTGTGTGTGTGTGTGTGTGTTGATTTAGATAGACATTACTAGAATACATACTACTAGAATTAGCAACGGCAGGTATGAAAATTGGCTGCTTTACGCTAATTACCTTTACCGTTGAAATATAAAGTTTTTGATTCTGTTAGACTGCAGTTCTTCATCCTCTGGGAGATAACAAACTCTGGACCTGCAGATCATTGAGCATCAGCTTGAAGATCGAATCGGCAAAAACATTTTTACCGACACTCGTTTGAACAGAAACTACCAGAAAAGCAAGCAAACAATACACAATGAATAAGGTGGTTATCCTTACAGTTTTAGCCAGGCTTGTTATTGGAGACGAACATTGTAACAAACGTCAGAAAACAGTCGAGACACATCCTGGGATATATGACGGACAGGACGTTGCCGTCCAATCCATTCGTGGGACATGGAACCTAGACCCGGCGGTTTGTACTGGGTACCATTTTGTGTAAGTGATTTTAAACTCCTCTCTCTCTCTCTCTCTATATATATATATATATATATATCGTATTTTTCATGTCCAATGTAATTAGTTAGCACTATTGTTATTCAATAATAGTAATAATAATAATAATGAGTATTGCATAGGCGCTTTACCCAATTTCAAGAATCAACTCAAAGCACGCGAACTGAACCCAGCACGCACGCTCATGTGAATAACACGCATTCTCTCACACACTGGACATAAACACATTACAATCACGTGGTGCGAAGCGTCAGCTCAGCTACTTACATTTCGGAATTTAGAATTGCATTTATTTGTCAAATTTGGTGGGCTGAACATTATTTCCTGTGTGAGCGGGTGTATCTCCTAGTTGTGTCTGTTTCGTCTCCTGACTGACGCGGCGTTAAGCCTTAAAATACTCACTCACTTACTCACTCGTCTCCTGACAACGGAGTGGAGCAGACGACGTCATGGCGCATGAGACAACACTCCCGGTGACCTTCGAAACTAGTAACGACTGTGACGATTAAATACTCACAGAAGGTGTGTCCCTTGACCACAAAGAAACCGATTTATTGTCTCTACGGTTGGTTAGGTCGTTTCTGACGTCATGGCTGAGAACAAAAATAAAACGCCTTATTGTCTCTACGGTTGGTTAGGCCCTTTCTGACGTCATGGCTGAGAACAAAAAAACGAATAGTTGTCTCTACGGTTGGTTAGGCCCTTTCTGACGTCATGGCTGAGAACAAAAATAAAACGCCTTATTGTCTCTACGGTTGGTTAGGTCCTTTTGACGTCATGGCTAAGAACAAAAATAAAACGCCTTATTGTCTCTACGGTTGGTTAGGCCCTTTCTGACGTCATGGCTGAGAACAAAAATAAAACGCCTTATTGTCTCTACGGTTGGTTAGGTCCTTTTGACGTCATGGCTAAGAACAAAAATAAAACGCCTTATTGTCTCTACGGTTGGTTAGGCCCTTTCTGACGTCATGGCTGAGAACAAAAATAAAACGCCTTATTGTCTCTACGGTTGGTTAGGCCCTTTCTGACGTCATGGCTGAGAACAAAAATAAAACGCCTTATTGTCTCTACGGTTGGTTAGGTCCTTTTGACGTCATGGCTAAGAACAAAAATAAAACGCCTTATTGTCTCTACGGTTGGTTAGGCCCTTTCTGACGTCATGGCTGAGAACAAAAATAAAACGCCTTATTGTCTCTACGGTTGGTTAGGTCCTTTTGACGTCATGGCTAAGAACAAAAATAAAACGCCTTATTGTCTCTACGGTTGGTTAGGCCCTTTCTGACGTCATGGCTGAGAACAAAAATAAAACGCTGGCGATCCGACAAATCGAACCTCCGGAGCCAAGCCTTGTGAACGTTAGGGTCGAATACTCGAACCATACTATGGAGAGAGTTAACATGACACAAACATCTGCACAGACGCTTCCTCGAAACTGCAGAAACTTTCACTTTCGATCGATAAAATGTTTGCATTACAGACTTGTTTCGTTGTCATTTTCAGGAACGGTCCATACGAATTTTTCTACCCAGAAGTCAAGAAAATAGACGTATTTCATGACTTTTTGTTCGTTAATGGATCTGCAGTTGATCCGACAAAATTTAATGAGACCGTTGACTGCTATGTCTATATCTGCAGCAAGGGATATCTGACGACAGAAATACAATCATTTTCACTGAAAACAGACGGTGTTGAGTGTGTTGCGATTGATACCGGTATCTTCATGTTGAGGTTCCGTGACGAAATAATAAGATATCCTTGTCAGCCTCGATCTGCGTTTGTTTCCCATGAACCACTCTTGATAAATCTTTACCAAGAGTTTAGGAGGGATTCTTCTTCTCCGAACATTTCTCTGTCGTTAACCCTGCAATTTCATGTCACAGACAAATACGAAGAATCAACATTAAGCCACACAGCACCAACTTTGGCAAGTGCCGGGCAGGTAACTACCAGTTTATTTGACGGTCACCTGAAGTTATTGTACACTAAAATGGTTGATGTGTCATTTGTCTTCAACCTTCACTTCCAGTTTCAATACAAAATTGATCCAAAGATTCTGATGATCAGTTTTAGCCACTTTGACCTAAACTGCCCGTTTGAAAGCTTGAAACTATATAGAGTTGCTGGGCATATCATCTATAATCTTCCTTTGGGATTTTCATACCATTATAGTTCTTGTGACTCCAGCCGTTTGGAATGGGAAAAGTGTGGATTGTGGAATGACAGCCCCAAGATGCTTAGCGACTCAGTGTGTGTTCGGTTTGTAAACAGGGACCGTAAGTCCAACACGGGGTTCAAAATGCTGTATTCGATTCACAATAGAACACAAGCTCCTGAGCAACTGGCTTCCGGCCTTTTCAATTGCTCTGTGCCCTATTATTTACGTTTTGATCAGCACTTGAAATGCAATTTGGAGGCACAGTGTCTGAATGGAGAGGACGAAAGGCACTGTCCTTACACTACTGCCGAATGTGGTGAAGGCTACATAGATGCCGGAAACAAATGCTACAAGTTTTTTCGTGTGAACTCGACATCTTCTTGGTATAATGCTTACGATCACTGTGTGAAAAACAGAATGACCCTGGTCAGCCCTCAGACACCCCAAGAATGGGACAGGTTCAGAGAAATACTGAAGTTTACCATGAACTCCTCTATGTTCTTTGTTGGCCTGCGGACAGTTGCAAACACTGGAATCGACAGAAAAGTGTGGCAGTGGGCGGACGACACTAATGCATTTTACAACATGGTTAAAGTGCAGGAAAAGATGCCTAAGCAGCTATGTGCGTACGTTAGTCTCGTGCAAGGCAACACACATCTTTTCCCGAATCCATGCGATGCTCTGATGGATCCCGAAGTACACGGTTTCATGCATATCATTTGTGAGTCTCCCAAAACTGTGACACCAAGGTCAGAACACAGGCCTTTTTCCTCTATACAGGGCGACGTCAGGTATGACCCAAAAGGAACTGTGGCAATGGTTAAATGTAGCGACGGACACTATGTCAAGGATTTCCTGTCATGTGGAAATTGTGGTCTGAAGAGTCACGTGACGTCCTGTGGGACACAATCTGCAGGCCATGTTGCCATGTTTGAGTGTGATAGTGGCACACAGACAGTTCCGTACACACTGGTCTGCGATCACCGTCAGCACTGTGACGATGGTTCTGACGAGACATTCTGTGTACATGACCAGTGTCCAGAACTAAAATGCAAGAACAAGCAGTGTGTTAATTTTGACGACTGGTGTGATGGGATGCAGCATTGTGTTGACGGTTCTGACGAGGAATGCCCACAATATATCCAAAGGACTGACGCTTCACTGTTTCTGCCACCACCGGCTGTGGTGATTTTCAATGGTCGTGGAGAGTACACTTTGATTCCCATGGCTGCTAACCAGACGTGTCCTGTCGCGCACTTCCAGTGTGCTGATGGTTTCTGTATTCCAGTGTATCTACTTTGTAACGGCGTGTACGACTGTTTGGATCATCAAGATGAGGCAGACTGCGACATCTTCAAGTGTCCTGGCTTTTACCGCTGTTACGAGTCCACCGTGTGTGCACGCCGATAACGTGTGTGACGGTGTGTTCCAGTGTCCTCAGCAGGACGACGAGTTGCTGTGTAATCTGACGTGTCCCGAGGGTTGCCGCTGTCAGGGTTTAGCGTTTGTGTGCAGCAGACCATTTCAGGCAGCCTCTTACAGGCAGCTTCGTTACCTGGATGGCAGTGGCTCTGGTATGACACCTGACGATCTAACTGAAAATGTATACCTGGTCAAACTCAACTTTCTGCCTGCAGATTGAAATATTTGGACACAGTAACACTACCCAACCTTAGATACATAGATCTTAGTGATAATCACCTGAAGCACATAGACGTGTCAGCGTTTCGTGGGTGTCTAAACCTCAGGGAACTATGTCTCTCCGATAACCCAATAATGTCTTTAAAGGCAGACGGAACACAAACCCTATTTCAATACGTCGACTCTATCGATCTGTCACGGGTGCGAATGGCTTCCTGTGACAGCGACATGCTTCTAAATTTTCCTCGCCTTAAAACTTTGAACCTTTCACATTCTACGCTGATGTCGGTAGGAAGCACGTGTTTTAACAGTACACCGAACGTGGAAAATCTTGACGTTAGAGGATGCCCACTACAAGAGTTCCCTCGCAATATTTTACGACAGTTGACCAAACTCAAGATGGTTTATGCCGATAACTACAAGCTGTGTTGCCCGGCAATATTACCTGACAACTTTAACCTGAAAAACTGCCGATCACCGGACGATGAAATCGCTTCATGTGACGACCTCTTGCGTTCCAATGCCTACCGTGCTTGTCTGTGGGTCATGTCTTTGCTGTCGGTTACAGGCAACAGTGCGAGCATTGTTATGAGACAGTGCGTCCAACCAAAATCTGTGAAAACGAGTTTTAATGTGTTTGTAACCAACCTGAATATGGCCGATCTTACAATGGGTGTGTATCTGGCAATTATAGGTGCGGCTGACCAGGTGTATCGGGGTGTTTACCTGTGGCAGGAAAACACGTGGAAAAGGAGTGCTGTTTGTAAGATGGCCGGGTTTCTGTCACTGCTTTCCAGCGAACTGTCCGCCTTTCTTATTTGTCTTATTACCCTGGACCGTTTTCTCGCTATCCGTTTCGTCTTCAGCGGGTTCCGATTCAGTACCAGTAGTGCGACTGCAGCGTGCGGTATTGTGTGGACGGCAGCTGCCGTTTTAGCAACCGTTCCCTTGTTACCGGTGACGTCACCCTGGGGGTTTTACAGTCAAAACGGTATATGCCTTCCTTTGCCTGTAACCAGAAAAGAGTTTGAAGGACGTGACTATTCCGTTGGTATTTTAATCTTCTTGAATTTGATACTTTTTCTGTTGATTTTTGTTGGTCAGTTGGCTATTTATATGTCAGTGAGGAGAAACTCCTTCCAGTCAGACAAAAGCAATGCTAAAGATGCTACCATCGCTCGTCGCCTGACCACCATCGTGCTGACCGACTTCCTGTGCTGGTTCCCTGTCAGCTGCCTAGGTCTGCAGGCTTTCACAGGGACCCCCATACCTAGCGAAGTGAACGTGGCCTTGGCCATTTTCGTGTTGCCGCTAAACTCAGCTCTGAACCCGTTCCTGTACACGCTGAACATCGTGTTGGAGAAGCGGAGGAAAGCAAGGGAGGCCCGGGTGTTGCAACACTTAACGAAGCAATTGGCTAGTGAGCGTCACGTGAGACACGTGGGCACCATGACGACCTGTGCTGACGACGTGGTGTAGTTGCAATCTGATGTGTTGGTCTGCCAGCGTTTTTGGGGGAGCTTCTTATCGATCTGAATGTGTGACACAGCACATTTGCATCACATTGCATGTATGTTATTTAGCACAAGGTCTGAGTGAAGTTACTGTCACAACCCGCTTCGGGACTACCAGACGGAGACGGGAGATGTATAGGGCCGAGTAGTAAATAAATCCGCTGCGGCGGAGCTTTGTGCCACGTTATTGTGTTGTATTCTGTGCACGTGCGTGTGTGAAAATCGTGTGACACGGGTAGACCGTTAAGCACGGGTAGACCTTTTCGCCATTGGCCGTGCGAGGGTGAACCGCTCGTCGCGGGCTAGCTCAACGGTAGAGGAATTGGTTTCGTCGACCAGGGGCCGAGGTCACGACGCGTTCGTAACTTTTCCGCCACCGATTTACGCACGCGAGGGTCCGTAACTTACGATTTGTGATAAAATTGGGTGGTCATGACGTTTGCGCAGAGTTACGGCCGCTCGGAAACCCTTGCGTATTGTACACCACCTAGGAGGGTGTCGGAAAGGTGCCGTAGCCTTTGCGTAAATCTGAAAAAATGGCGGCCCGCTTGATTTACCTGAACTGCAAATGAGAAGAGCATTGCGACGGGAAAGGGTGTTCCGCGATCGTACTAACCCATTTGACTTGTACGACGATGTGGACATGCTTCAAAGGTTTAGATTTAGGAGGAGAGACCTGCAGGAATTGTGCGATCTTCTGTAGGACGACTTGAGTGTAGAGGGGGCGCGTTCAGTTCACTACGCACCCTGCAATGTTGGTTTTCTTGCCAGTGAGCTTGCTACATACGGTTTGTACGTGCAAAAATGCTTCTACTGGTTGTAGTCCGTCCAATGTTGAGATAGAGACTGCTAGGGAGCGGTCAAAACGCGACCTGCATGCACACCTGATCACACTCTCCACATACATGCCACGCATTTGACCTGACGCTATTGCAGATAAACATAACTCGATCAAAAACTCTGTAGTGAACGCGTAGTGAACACACCCCCTCTACTCTTTCACTCTTCACGCTGGAAGGAGAATTTGTGCAGGTCACGTGATGGTGTTTTCCGTGGGAATCCCGGGGGTCCCACACCTACCTAAAAATAACCCGTACGTGACACCGTTTCCAGAAACTGCGCGTCGTGACCGGCCAACTAGCGGAAGAGATAGTTTTCACGTAGCCACGTACGAACTTACGATCCGCAACCTATTTGCGCAAAGAAATTTGCGTTCGCGTCGTGACCACGGCCCCAGATTCTTAAGGCTGTTCGGTCAGCCTGGTGCAGCGCCAAGGTGTTTCCTGACGCAGGGATTCGCGGGCCGGACGGGTAGGTGTCCTTTACCTAGGTGGGCCCTATTCAGTGCGCCGTTTGGGTGCGTGTAGCGGGCGGGGCGTGGGCCGGTCGTGCTGGGTCGAGTTGAGGGGGAAGCCTGCCCGAGTTGGTTTACCTTGACGTGTTTGTGTGTCCTTCTCTATCTGCCTGTCCCTCTACGTTTGTGTCTATGTATGTCCCTTTAGCGTTACATACATACCACTCTAATTCTAGTACTAGCCTGGGGTAAGGCTACGGGACTGGCAAAAGCCTAGCACTGGGGACGGGGGGGGGAGGTGAATGTATGACCACCGGACTGATCCCGGCCATCCAGGCCTTTTGTTTCTGTTTTCTCTTCTCTTCTTGCGGTGGTGTCCCTGTCTCGAGGCATCTCGGAGGGGAACGACCAGACGGCGGAGCGCGGGACTGCTACGGGACTTGGCTACAGTTCCCTGGATCGCGACCACCCGGCCGCCATGGAGGACTGCTATGCATGAGCGCCCCGGGACTGCTACGGGAGACGGCCACAGTCTCCAGCCTACTGGAGACGACCACAGTCCACGAACTATCAGGCTGGTCACTCACTATCCCACTCCCTCAAGTGTCCTCGTGCGTGCTACGCGTTTGCCGGTTCCCTAGACTGCCTCATTACCTAGGACGCTCCCTAGAGCTAGAGTGTATTATTGTGACGTGTAGTTGTTCTAGTTGTGTGAAGGGGAAGGGTGGGGTTCTGTGTATAAACTGTAGTTGTTCTAGTTGTGTGAAGGGGAAGGGTGGGGTTCTGTGTATAAACTGTATCTAAGTGTAAACATTGTGTCCATTTCTGGTGTTCCGTGCGAGAGCGGGCTGAGTGAGTGCGCGTGTGACAGTTACCTTAGTTTTCAGAAGTTGAGCCGGGATAGCCGAATGGTAGTGCGTTGGACTCTCAATGCTCGCTTCGTGAGTTCGAATCCCGGTTTTGTCCAAACATTTGTACAGGCCTTTTTCTTGTTGCCCCGTCTTTATATATCACCCATACTTGGTGGAAAAGAGATGTACAGATATCACCCACACTTGGTGGAAAAGGACGTTAAACACCGAACAAGAAACAAGATGGCCACCTGCCCAATATGTTGTTTCCATTCAGTGACCTGCTGTCGTCGTCGTCGTCGTTGTGTCATGTATGCAAGCAACATAAAGTACTGGAAACCCTGTCCGTGCCTCTGTGAGCTCGCAAAACCCCAAACTCTCTCTCTCTCTCTCTTAGAAATGCGCATGGCTGTGTGCATATATAGCACACACACACACACACACACACACACACACACACACAATCAATCTCTCTCTCTCTCTCTTAGAAATGCGCATGGCTGTGTGCATATATATAGCACACACACACACACACACACACACACACACACACACACAATCTCTCTCTCGCTCTCTCTCGATGCATGTGCTCAGTTGAGACCTCTGTGATGTGCTCTCACTCTGCTATGCTGCTGAGTGTGAGTCAATGGCAAAAACGAAACCCAGTACAGAAATTCCCGCTTTCCACGTCTCCAAATAGAGGAATTCGGAAAGAAAGTGGCGAGACATCCCCAAGAAAAACCAGCATCACGTCAATCAAACACGACGCTCATACTTTGCGTCAGTGCGCGTGCGTCTCTTCTTCGTTGTTTGTGAGGTATGTGGCTTAATTGTGGAGGAAATGTGCTTTGAATACAAATTTTCGAGTCAACTGACGATAACGGCTGCAGTGATGTTTTTAATGTTTTTGTTTTTTGTATATTCATTATGGCACCCGAGAGACATTACCTATAGTAGGAGCGATTTTGAGATCTAAAATGGGTTCACCAACACTTTCATGAGGTACGGTTAACGTCAAAAGTTTGAGAGCGACTACCTCCAAACTTCACTCTGTTTAGAGTCAGTATTCGTGCTATGTATCCCCCCCCCCCCCCCAAATGGAGTGATTTAGATATATACTACGCCTTTAAACGCCAGACAGCCAACTTTTCAGAAAAGGGCGATAACTCGCAAATCATGTGTGCAATCGTACTTGGATCAGGCCCTCTATTCAAAGATCTTGATTCATTGAAAAATTGAAAAAAACCCAAATTTTAAATCGATCGGTTGAGTATTTTCGGAGATACAGGCATCTAGAATGGGTTCACGTGCAATGTCAACTGAGGTACATGAAAACTATAAGAGCGACCATTTCCTAATAGTCACTACGTTCAGAGTCCGTATTCATGCTATCTACTTCCGAACAATTTAGTGATTTAACCTTCCGGCTACGTCGCTAAAAAAACTTCTTAGTCCTACATCGTGTGAAACAACTTACCCATGGTTTTTACATAGGTAATTTTCGACTTATTCCTAGTCCTACGTCGTGGGAAACAAATTACCCATGGTTTTTACATAGGTAATTTCCGACTTATTCCTAGTCCTACGTCGTGGGAAACAAATTACCCATGGTTTTTATATAGGCAGATTGTAGCTTATTCCTAGTCCTACATCGTGGGAAACAAATTACCCATGGTTTTTATATACAGTGGACTTCGGATATAAGAACAGCGCCGGGGCCAGCATTTGGGTGTCCTTATAAGCGAGGTTTCTTATAAGCATACCTCGGATATAAGGTCAGTTGTGCTAGTGTGTGTTCTTATAACCAAGGAAAGAAGAAAATATTGTGGACAACTGTAAAAAGAGTCGTATATCGACCTCTAATGGTCTGTGTGCGTGCGTCTGTGTGTGTGTGTGTGTGTGTGTGTGTGTGTGTGTGCACGGCAATCTCTTGCTTGTTTAAGCCTTTGCGTCAATGAAGTGGAACTTGCTGGTTGGCTTGATCTCGATGCAATATAGTTTACTTTTTTTGCGTACGCGAAACATAAATTTAATGCAAATAACTCTACAAGTTATGTAACAATAGCTGTCTTAATGAAAATGAGAGAGAGAGACAGACAGACAGACAGAGAGACCGTGAGAGAGAGAGAGAGAGAGTGGTTGGTTGGTTATTTATGGCTTAACGCCGCGCAAGCAACAAAGACTATTTCGCGGCTAGCGCAGTCCCATACTGCCAGGTCCTTTAAAACATAAAAGGGCTAGCTTAAAACATGATGTAAATATATTATTAAAAATTTGTGAGACTTAAATGAGATCCTGTACAAGATTGTATTCTTCCAGACTAAAAACGATATCACAGATTATGTTAGGCTGGAAGACTATACTTTATAAAAGAGGTTGACCTCCTTCAAGAAATTGAAGACGTTGTCAGGGGGGACATCCCTGAACAACGTCTTCAATGAGTCAACAGAATAAAACTTGTCACGAGACTCGGCGAGATCCACGCACGAGATCAGAAAGTGCTGAACGGTAAAAGGCTCATCACACGGGACACACCAGGGGGGATCTTCCCCTTTCAGCAGATGGGAATGCGTGATGTGTGTGTGCCCAATGTGGAGCCGGCTAAGAACTACCTCCTCGCGCCGATTAGGACGGCAACGAGGGAGGCTATCACAGACGCTAGGTAAAACTTTGTACAGTTTGTTCTCCGGGAGGGCAGCCCATTGGGTCTGCCACTCCCTTTGAACAAACTTGGAACTAGAGGTTTAAAATCACTACAGGCCATGCGCTCATCCTCCACAGGGCCATCGCGGGCAGCGTTCGCAGCCCGGTCAGCGCACCTGTTTCCTCGGATGCCCACATGACCGGAATCCAGATAAAAACAATGTCCTTGTTGTCGGCAATCAAGGATGCATGCAGTTCATGGATCAGCACCAGAAGTGGGTGATCCAATCTCCTGCCATGCAGAGCCTGGAGAGCCGACAATGAATCTGACAATATTAAAAATTGGAGTCTTTAGACTGGTATACGTGCCGAAGTGCGAGTAAAATGGCCCGCAACTCGGCACTATACACCGAACTATCATCCACTAAACGGCGGGTAAAAGAAAAACCATCCATGACGGCAGCAGCCCCAACACGACCATCCTCGGACTTGGAACCGTCAGTGAAGATCCGACGGAAGCCCGGGAAGTCGGCCAGGATCTGCTGCAGCCCGTGAAAATAGATAGGGTCAGGGGTCTCGGCTTTCTTGTGAGAGGTCAGGTCCAGCCTGACTTCGGGGATGGGAAGGGTCCAAGGAGGCGTGGCGGGAAAAACTGACTCATCAACAGAATTGATGTCCACTCCGGCCGCCTGTAGAAGGGGTCGGACGCGGAGGGACAGGGGTTTAGGTTCGTTTTTATGGACATCATGAAGATCCTCAAAATCTGGTTTGAACACACAGTTATAGGCAGGGTTGTCCGGGTTGGCCTTCAGCTTCAGGACATAGTTGAGCATGAGGCGAGTGCGGCGGAGCGCCAGAGAGGGTTCACCCGCCTCAGCGTACAGACTATGAACTGGGGACGTTCTGAAGGCGCCCAGACAAATGCGAAGACCTTCATGATGAACAGTTGAGGAGTTTGAGGTGGACTTGGATGCAGAGCTATAAACAATGCACCCATAGTCCAGCTTGGAACGAACAAGAGCTCGGTATAAGCGCAGCAGGACGGTACGGTCACCACCCCAGTCGGTGTGACCCACGACCCGAGGACGTCCAGTGCCTTCATACACGAAGCTCGCAGATGTTTGATATGACTAAGGAAGGTGAGTCTGCGGTCAAAAATAAGACCAAGGAACTTTGCCTCCTGGACAACTTTGATGGGAGACCGTCAATGGCAAGACTAGGTTCAGGGAAGACCCCATGAAGTTTAGTGAGGTGCATGCATACAGTCTTGGATGGTGAAAATTTAAAACCATTGCTAGCAACCCATTGCTGGACACTATTTACACAGAGCTGCAGATGCCTCTACTCGGTGAAGTGACTTGCCTTTGACACAAAGGGCGAAGTCGTCAACGAACAGAGAAGCATCTGTGCCTTTTGTAACAGCTTTCACTATGTTGTTAATTTTTAAACTAAAAAGAACAGGAGACAGAATGCTGCCCTGAGGAACACCCATCTCCTGCTCCTGAGGATCTGATAGGTAGAACCGATGCGGACTCGAAAGGACCGTCCTGATAAAAATTGATCAATAAAAATAGGTAACCGACCCCGGAAGCCTATGTCATGTAAGTCGGACAGGATGCCGAACTTCCATGTGGTGTCATAGGCCTTCTCGAGGTCGAAGAAAATGGCTACAATGTGTTGTTTATTGACAAAGCCGTCCCGTATGAAGGACTCAAATCGGACCAGGTGGTCAAGGGTGCTTCGGCCTTGTCTGAACCCGCACTGCAGGTCAGAAAGGTGTCCCTCGGATTCAAGAACCCACACGAGACGACTGTTAACTAACCGTTCCATGGTTTTACAAAGACAACTAGTGAGCGCAATTGGGCGATAATTACCCGGATCAGAATGATCCCTCCCAGGTTTCGGAATAGGAACCACCACCGCCTCCCGCCATGAGGGCGGAAAGACGCCAGTGGTCCAAATATGATTAAGACAGAAAGGAGAACAGAGAGAGCTTCCTCGGGAAGGTGTCAGAAGCTGATAGTGGACAGTGTCCAGGCCAGCAGCAGAATCATTGCTCTTCAGTAGAGCTTGCTGAAGTTCATCTGAACTAAACACAGAGTTATATGGTTCGGTGTTAGTGGACTGGAAGTTGCAGGGGGAGATTCCTTAATTTGTTTGATCCTCTGGAAAGAGGGAGAATAATGGTTAGAGGATGAGTTGTGCGACAGGGTTGACGCCAACAAGTCAGCAACAGCTTTCTGTCGGTGACAAGCCTGTCACCCACTCTGAGTGGCGGATAGAGGAAGTATCAGCTTTGCCTTTGATTCTGCGAATGGCCTTCCAAATTTTCTGAGAAGGGGCCTTGGATGACAGGCCGGAAACGAACTGCCTCCAAGACAGCCTCCTCTGTTGTTTATAAATAAAACGAGCTTTCGCTCGAGACTGTTTAAAGGCTAAGATGTTAGCCTGGGAGGGGCATCTGAACGCTCGTCTTTGTGCGCGCTTGCGATCTTTCTGCGCATTTTTACATTGTTGGTTGAACCATGGAATTTTAGGACCTTTGTGGATTGTCGAGGTTTTCGGGATGGCATCGTTGGCCACTTCAATCAAGATATTAGTAAAAGCGGAGGCAGGATCCTCCGAGGACATCACCGCCTCCTCGGTCAGACGTGACCGGCAAGAGGCACTAAACAAATCCCAGTTAGCCTTCTTCAGGTTCCAACGACCCACTGTTGCGTCCTCCTCGCTGCTGGCGGTCGACAGGATGACCGGGAAGTGGTCGCTGCCACACAGGTCATCGTGGACACGCCACTCAAAATCCAGGACGAGGGAAGGATCACAGACAGACAGATCGAGGACCGAAGAAGTACCAGTTGCAGGATGAAGGTAAGTAGGAGAGCCATCGTTTAAGACACAGAGGTCAAGCGAGGAAAAGAGATCCTCTAGAACCTGACCCCTGTCGTTTGAGTGGTCGCTGCCCCAGAGTGGAGCATGACCGTTGAAATCCCCAAGCAGAAGAAAGGGGCGGGGGAGCTTCTATAAGGGAGTTGAGATCTCTCGAGGAGACACGTTCGGACGGCGGCAGATAAATGCTGCACACCGTGACAGACTTATGTAGAGAAATGCGAACAGCAATGGCTTGCAACTGGGTGTTTAGGGAACTGGACTGTATAAAATGTCCTTGCGAATTAAAATCCCAACGCCACCATGAGGCCTCTCCGAAGAGGACCCCTGGTGGACGAAATTAAAACCAGTAAAAGATGCGGGGGATGACTCCTGGAGAAAGGTCTCCTGAAGGGCCACCACACCCGGCTTTAATGAATTAGCTAAATTTTAAGTTCTTCAAATTAGCCCGAAAACCTCGACAATTCCATTGTATTACAGTAGCCATTTAAAATATGGAAGATTAAAAACCGCACAAAGCAGCGACGGCTATGTGACGGCTGTGTCTTGGAAGGGGACACAAGGGGCGATGGGGGCAGAGGGCGGTCCTCAATTGTGACCACCTCCATGTCCTCAAGGACACTAAAGGGGTTGGTCACCTCGACTCCCTTGTCTCCCTTCTGGATCCGAGCTGACAGCGGACCCCAAGGTTTTTTATTTTGCTTTTCTTTCCAGATGGTTTGGGGGGAACAGGGGGGCGGGGGGCAGAGGCGCGCTGGGACTGAGGTCCCGACCCCGCGCCCTGGGTCGAGGACTTTGCGGTGCCAGGGGTCCCCGACGGCGGCCTGGCACCCTGGGCCGCGGGACTGGCAATGACCACCTTGGAGGTGGTCAAATTCAATGACTTTGATGGCTGGCTGACTTGGACTGACGCTGACTTGGACTGACTGGCTGACTTGGACTGACTGGCTGACTTGGACTGACTGGCTGGCTGAACAGCAGGGGGCTTGGCCTGAAAGGTGAAAGGTAGGGGGGGTGTCTGTCTGACAGGCCACCTCCTTCCCCTGGGGTTTAGAAGCGAGAGCAGCAGAATAAGAGATGGATGTGGATGTGGATGTGGATGATGTGTTCGAAGTGGAAGAGGTGGCCGAGGAACCAGACGCAATCCGGCGAGCTTCAGGGAAGGAGACCTTCTGCTCGACACGGATGCGCTGGATAGTGCATTCCTCTTTCCACTTCGGACAGTCTTTAGAGGAGGAGGTGGGAACCTTGCAGTTCACGCAGTGGGGCGACGAGCTGCAGTCCTTGCCGTCATGATCCTTCCCTCCGCACTTTGCGCAGGTGGGATCATTTCGACAGGACGCCTGCCCGTGCCCGAACCTTTGACACTTGAAGCAGCGAAGGGCACGGAATGAAGGCCTTAACCTTCACCCAGTAGAAGCCGCCCACAGCTTCTCTGGTGCCGTTGGCTGGCCAAATGTCAAAATGATGGTACCAGTTTTAAAAACTTTTGCGTGGGTTACTGCCTGTGTTTTAAGGGTGCGGATGAGCTCCGCCTCCCCCAAGTCGCCAGTGCCTCGTCACGGATCACTCCCGCGAGGAGTTAAGAGATCTGTGAGGGGAAACAGTGACAGGGTAGTCCCCGATCTTCTGCAGCTGCAAAGACTATTGGAGTGGGCTTTGCGTTTGCACTCCACCAGGAGGTCCCCTGAACGAAGCCGCGAGGCATCAGGCCTCCCTGTGCAGCTCCGCAGGGTCTCTCCCACGAGGAAGGGGTGCAAACGCGCAGCCTTCTTGCCCTCTGCTGTGCAGTGGACAATCAGAAAGCGGGCCAGATTTCTATAGAATGGGACTGGGACTGGGCTGAGACTGGTTGGGACTGGGAACAGGACGGGAGCTTCGTCTCCGAGTCGCTATCAATTCAAAGTCGACGTGTTGACTTTTCTGGTTCGTCTTTGTGAATATGTGTGTGCCATGTGTTTTTGTGTTGTTTCATCCTCCGGGGTCCCCAGCCGCCACCGACTCCAACAAGGGGATGCGCGTAATGTCAGCGGGTCTCCAGCTGACGCGCACCAGGGCTGCCCAGAAGATATACTCGGAGGAGTACCCCCGATTGACCCGTTAAGCCACCGCCTTCTACTACACTACCCGGGAGAGAGGACCGCTGTCGTATGACACCAGAACCGGTAACAAAAGACCATCGCATGGTGTCCAGCGTAACTAACTACTAGGAAGTGCAGCAGGGCAGGACGTGACCAGAGCCGATTGACTAGGCCGGGCCGCCTAGCCTCCTGTCTAGGAGAATTCAAGGCCAAAGCAGCGTGTTGGCACTACAGGGCGCGACCTGTAGGAGGCCTCAGCTGCCAGGATCCTCTCCTCCTCCGACACAGGTCGCGGAGCACGGCAAACACTCCGGATCTTAAAAGCCCACAGCAAGAAAAGAACATGAGCTGCACGACTAAAATGGGCCGTGCAGTAAACAGATAGGCTATTGTAAAATATATAGGCCTGCAGGACTAAAATGGGCCCTGCAGGTTAGTGTATAGGGACCAGTCTAACAGTGTAGAATATCTTCTACGAAGATGATGTCAGAACTGGCGAGTGTTTAAACCAGAGAACTGTACATTATATCTGATATCACCAGTCTTCTCCGGACAAGATGGCAACTCTTAGCTGGACCCTCGCCTGCGGCCTGTCTGGTATGGGTAACCCTATCCAGCATAGCCCACAGGGTCAACGGGCCACATACGCCCCCCACCACGAGAAGGTGGTTGCCCCCGGGGGGCGAGAGAGAGAGAGAGAGAGAGAGTTACGATCACATTTTGACAAAATGACTTTAAAGAATACAAGGATACAAGGAAATTTATTGGCCAAGTTTTCAACAACAACAAAAAACAAGATGGCCAGACATTCAAATGTGTTCCCAGTCTACGGCGTTCGCAGGGGAAAATAACGGTTTTTAACGACCCCTCCCCCTCCCCGCTCCTCCCCTCCCCACTCCACAAACTCACTGCCACTATCCATCTGTCTCTCTGTCGGGTTGTTAGTGTAAGTGAAGTTCAGAGGCAGAATTCCGTGAAGAAATGTTTCTTGGAAATTCCGGGAAATGAAACGAAACGAAAATGAACCTAGCATAACTTCTACTTTCGGTTCTTATATCCGAGGGGAGGTCGTGTTGGGAACAAGATGGTGTCTTTACAAGCGAGGGTTCCAAAAATAGAATAATCGCAGACTTCCTAGAAATGATCATTCCTACTTGCGGTTCTTATATCCGAGGAAAGTTTGATGTGGGGACCTAGCAAGTGCTGTCCATATAAGCGATGAACCCTATATCAGAGGGTTCTTCTATGCGAGTTTTAATAAGTGATCACAAAGAACAACTTTGGCAGGGACCTGCTTTGGGGTGTCCCTATAAGCGATGGTTCTTATATCGGATGTCCTTATAAGTGGAGTCCACTGTAGGCAATTCACAACTTACGTCTATAAACGCGAGACAACCAACTTTTCTCAAAAAGGGCGATAACTCCCAAATCACTCAAGCAATCATCAAACGCTCGGTTGCTCTAATCTAAGATTTTGATATATTTGGATACTCCAAATTTGAAGCCATTCGGCTGAGTATTTTCGGAGAAACAGGCCTGGACACCACACACACACACACACACACACACACACACACACACACACACACATATGTATACACAGACGGCACTCAGTGTGGCTGGGAACTGCGTTCAGGGGCACCATGCCCGCCAGTAACAATGTTGTTATTGTCAGAGTTACACTTGCATCAGGACTGTGCGAGCGACGTTTGTTTATGCCACAAAACGTGCCTTTGAACGTGGAATTTTTAGCCCGTCCTATGATGTTTCCATTACTCTGGAAACAACATAATGGGATCGTGAGTTCGTATCCCGGCTGGGGCCAAATATCTGTGCTGGCTTGTTCATCGTTGCCCCGTCTTTGATATCACCCGTATGTGGTGGAAAAGGACGTTAAACCCCCAAACACTAACCCATCCTTCGTTTCAGCTTTAATTTTTTTTTTTTATTCTTTTTTTTCCCCTGCTGCAACCAACCCACCTGGGTGTGGACAAAAGATTTCCAACCGTGTTTTCCCAGTAGTGTGCTAAACTCTAGTCTACAGTGTTTGTAGTGTACGAATTAACTCTTGCCGCGCCCGGTTGCGAATTGTCACCCTCTCCTGTCTCCTTCCATGACTTGGTGTGATGTTAAATCTACAAAATGGCCAGGACGGATGTTACGTCAGCTGAGACGCAAGTTCAACCGCCCCCAAAATGGAGTGGTTACCTGTTCGGACCATGTACCGGGAGCCCCGGGTTCGAATCCCAGACGAGGCAAGCGGCATTTTTTTCCAATTTAGGTCGGCTTCTACCCACAGCGGGCGTGCAATGCTCCAGTGGGGTGGCTGTTGATATGGATGATTACACGACCGGCAACGTAGTTCCCGGGCCTATCTATCGCCGGGAAAGGACAGGAAGCGGGGATTGCGGCCCAAACCACTTGGACCTCCATAGCATCATCATACCTTCATCTTCATCTCTTGGATCTCTAGCCGCATGACAGAGTGTGGTCGATTTTTTTCGACCATTTTACCCTGATGTCGTGTAATTCCATGATTGAACATTGCATTTTAGTAGCGTCGATTTTTTGTCTGCAGTCCAGTCCCCTTCAGTTGTACATTGTAGACCGCCGCAAAGTGAGTACATTGGTCCATCCTGTGTTCTTTTACTCTTTAATCCATCAGCCATCTTGGTATCATGAACAAGAATGACATCGTGGTCAAGAATGATGTTACGCCAAGTATGTATACAGAGCTTACATGATCGTCGAGTGGTTTACGACGAAAGACTCACCCGGAGATGGTTCGATTATTTGTGTAGCTACCGAGCCTGCGAGATAGCTATGCAAACAGTCGAACCATCGAGGCGTTAGTCTTTCGCCGTAAACCACGAGAACTAATCATGTAAGTTGTTTATACCACGAGCATTCAGACTCTTACCTCTACTGCTCTAGTCGCGCACATTTTCTGCGACATTTTATTTTTCTGGTAGGGTGACTACTTCACTGCGCACTGACTTGTCAGGAAATGATGCGTAGGGCAGTTGAAACTGCTTGATGTTAGGAAGAATATCATTCAAAGCAGGTGCTCATGTACTGACATTCAAAAGTGCACTCGCAAATATTTCGCAGAGATTTGTCTGTGCAATTATTTTTTAGGAGATTCAAGGAAAATAAAATGTCACTCCCATAAGTGAGCAAAATAACAGTGCACCGGCCGTGACGTAGGAGTTGGGAATGTTTGAAATGACGCACTTTCTGATTGATGACGTAACTGGGGTGCGTTTTTGTGAACTCGTAAACCACTGAGTGGGTTATGGAAAGTCACACTTTTGCTCTCTATTTCATTACTATTTTCGGACGTAAAGCTTACACTGGCGAGTGGTGTAAACGTAATCGGGTAATCTTTCCCATGCCACTCAAAATCACATGTATCACAGAAAACATGATCACGTTGTGACAAATGTCCCGCTGGTTTACGTCACTTACTTTTTCAGCCTTGTGGTATGTAAAGGTGCTACACAGGAGCAATCAATAAACGTTTGTAACAAAGTTGTTCTCCTTGTCAGAGTTATTAATTTTTAACTCAGTACAACTGACACCTGTGGCGGCAAAGCAGCAGAATTAGCAAAAGAGTGCGTACACTTCCACGGAAAAAAATGCATAAATAATAAACAGATTATAAAAAAAAGAATTTGTTAATAGAAAAAAGGAAGAAAGAGACAAAAAATGATAAAAAGAACGAAAGAACGATATATAAAGAAAAAAAGCATAAAATGAAAAAGAAATTAAGAAATAAATGAATAAAACGAAAAAAATACTACAGCAAAATAAATAATTTAAACTAAATAACAAGAGCGAAATAGATAAATGAAACAAAATATTTTAAAAAAATAAATAAACGACCTGTCAAAAGACAAAAATCAAAAGAAATCGGTTTAAAAAAAAAACCAAACAAACAAACAAAACAAAAGAAAACAAAAAAAGAAAGATGTTGGATCTATATAGACTGAGGTAGTACCTGGAAGGCAACGCACGAGTTACCCAGTATTATCAGTTTGTGTGTGTGTTGTAACGAGCAGGACTTTTCACAGAGCATTCGGAGCTTTGTGGCACAGTGGGCTTCAGCGTGTCAGCTGACATGGAACTTTGTGTCTTTTCCATCTTAGACCAACGGAGTTTGCAAGTAGAGTTACATCATTCCGTTGTAGAAACATAATTTCACAACACCCGCCATCTTTGCATTGTGATAACGGAGGTCGGTGTGGTCATACCAAGCCAGTGCAGTCTTCCAAACACTGGCACACTGAGTTCGAATCCGGGCTGAGAGCCACATATTTGTGCCGGCTCTTTGTCACGTACGTCTTTGATATCACCTTTATGTGACGGTAAACCCCTACACAAACACCCAGCACCTTTGCAGAACAAACCAAAGTTTGGGGACTCTCTGTGATGACAGTTGGTAGAACGGATTAATCATTTAAGATAAGAATACTTTATTGATCCCCCGTGGGGAAATTTCATATCTGCTCAGACGTACAGTGACAACAGATTCAAATTCTGCACGCGCGCACACACACACACACACACACACACACACACACACACACACACACACACTTACTTACTTCTCCCCAGCTCCTTCACTCCTCATTCAGACATACTGCAAAACAGGCG